>JAGYYJ010003071.1:0-184906 GCA_019671005.1 Hibiscus mutabilis
GAGTTCTCATTTTCCTCTCCTCTAAGTAAGATTAGAATTGTAATTAGAATTCGAATTTGTCAAAAAATTATAAATCCATCTATTTAATAAATTACATTGAATTCGGTATATAACTACTTGATCTATAACGGTTAATTTTTTGGTATAATCATCGATATTCATCTTATTATTAACTAATCAGAATCATGTACTGCAAAAGTCTATTTCGAGGTCACACTTTAAACTTAATATGTTATATTTACAGAGTCACAATTTGATCATCTAATCTTGCTCAAAAAATCTAATATTTCATCATACTAGACCAATTAATTGCTGGTTCATTAAATTTATTTTAAAAATCAATAACCAAATTTTTTTTACATAAAAATGTGTCAATTCAACATAGGTAGCTTCTAGAAATGGAGATGTACTAATGAACCCAAAGGAAATAGAAAGAAATGGTGATGAATGTACAGTAATCTTCAGACTTTTTCACATGGGTTAAGTTTTTATTTACTTTTCTTCATGGATTGGTAAAAATATTTTTGAACTTTATTTTGTAAATATAAACCTAATTTTTATTTTCTTAAAAATGATAAATTTACAAATATATTGTTCTTTTATCAAATCATATGCTAAAAAAATTATATGTTTGAGAAATAAAATTAATTCCAAACGGAATATTAAAAAGATTGAAACCCACAAAATATTATTGGCCAACTTATATTATTTAAAAAGTATATATATATATTAAAACTATTTTCAATTTTCAATTTCTTGATTTAATTTTTAAAATTTTAAATATAGACAACTTAATACATTGTTTAGTGATTACATTATAGTATAATATATTATAATATAAATTTAATTTCCATGTGATATAATTGCATAAAATATATTTAAATAAAATAATATAGTATATTAGAAACTTAGAAAATTGGTCTTTAAATAACTTTAATTTTTTTTGTTAAATCCATTTTATAAAACTAATTTCTTTTTTTAAACCTTCCCAAATTTTAAATGGAACTTCAACTTGAGTTGATAGTCAACCCTCTAACAAGTCTATTTACATATAACACATAATATAATATATCCAAACATAATTAATATGACATATTTAATGCATATGTTTAAATTTTATTATGTTTTATAATTTATATCTTAATTATATTAATATGTGGTTTATATAAAAATAGCATAATTTGTAATTTTGTAAAAAAAAATCGCAGAATGAGAATTTATGTTTAAATATCAGAGATGATATAATTTTTTTTATTATACTGGTGTGATTACGTATACACACTTTACACTCACAGATGTTCAAATTCGGGTCTTTTAATATCTTATTTTTCACTGAACTCATTTGTTGGATTCATCAAAAATAATATAATTAAAAAATAATCAAATTTTTAAAATAAATTTTATAAATCATATATATATAACAGATATATTGTATCGAAAGAATCAAGAGCTGGCGAGTGTCTCGATAAAAATCTAAAGACAGTGAAAACTTAAATCCAAAGACTGTGGTAAGATTTGGACCAGTTGCAAGGTTAGTCTTCCTCGGTATTTTTTTCTTTCATTTTCATGCAAGAGTTTATATTATTTTCAACTAGTCATTTATTTATGAATTTCATTTGTTTATTTCATAAAAATTAAGAAATTAGTTATTTCGTTTTAATTTATCATAATTTAATTCTCATATTTTACAATTAAAACAGTTGGAGAGTTCACAAAATCTAGAGCTCCTCAGATATTATAATGGAAAATACTTTAATACACAAGTTTGTGTAAATTTTAGTTTATTCAAGCCTTTTAATTTTAGGGTTTAGAGATTTAGGTTTGAGTTTAGGCTTTAGGGGTTTAGTGCGTAGGGTGGAGAGTTTAAGGTTTATGGTTAGAATTTAGAGTTTAGGATTTATGATTTAAGGTATAGGTTTTAGGGTGTTAGGGCTAGCGTTTTAAGTTTTAGATTTTATAGCTTAAATATGTAGGATTGTGTAAAAAAAATTTACACAACCTGTATATCAAAATATAACCCTATTATAATAGGCAAACGTGTGTGAAATGTGAAGCATTTACATAAATAAAATTTATCTACTCATTTTTGTGCCTCTTTATATGTCCCACCAATGATTTTATGCTACGTGTATTATCAATAAAACATAAATAATTAATAAAGCAGTGAAAATAATAATTAAGACACGTGATATAAAATCATCGGTGAGACATATAAAGGGGCACAAATAAGAGGCAAACGAATTTTGTTCCATTTACACGTATGGATATGAACAAAAAAAAAATCCTTTGTTCTTTTTTGGTGCCTCTTCCCATGACCCAACACTAAAAATTAAGTTCTAAGCCTTAACCCTAAATTTTAAATTCTAAACTCTAAACCCTAAAAAATAAACTATACACCCAAAATCCTAAACTCAAACCTTAACTCTAAATTATAAGCATAATTTTAATGTGAGAGACCCTCTACCTATAGCATATAGGTCAACATAATGTAACTATGCTATCACTTGAGCTAGTTATGAAATGCAATTTAACAACAAAGTTTAAGTGTTATACAACTGACTAATTTTTCATTTTCTGTAAAATACGATGACCAATTTCTGACAAATCAAAATAGAAAAGTAACTTTTTGATAATCGTAAAGTAAATGAATGGATTTCAAAATTAAACCATTTCATTCATTAAGTTAGCTTCGGTTTCAAAGGAAAAAATGACCACCAAATATATAGAGAAAGAGAGGTATATGATCCTCTTATACGAAAAATTATATCATGGGTCATTCCCACCACGTTATCCATAGGACTAACTAATTAAATGCATTTATTTCATTAATTTTTCTATCTCATCTTTTTACCAAGTGAATCTTCACTAATATTTACTGTAAATTAAATTTAAAAACAATTTTTACCAAGTGAAGATTCACTTGATAAAAAGATGAGATGAAAAAAATTAATGAAATAGATGCATTTGATTGGTTGGTCCCATAAATGACGTGGCGAGAATGACCTATGATATAATTTCTCCTCTTATACCCATGTAATTCTTTTTAGATAGTTGGATGAGAAGAAATAGATGGTTAAGATAATAAAAAAAGAGAATATTTTTTATAGAAAAAAGACAATTGCAACAATTTATTTACCTTCATCTGACGGTTTTAAAAAAGTGTAAAATTAAATAAGTTTTATCTGATCTAAATGAATCATTTATATATATTGTGTAAAACTCAATTACTTTTACACATTTTTGAACCGTTGGATGATGGTAATAAATGACTAAGATTATTTCCTTATCTTTTTTCCAAGTGATAATCTTCACATTTTCTACGGTTAATCTCATCTATCTATTTACTTTCATCCAACCGTCCAAAAAAAGTATAAAACTTTCAAATTTTACATAGTGTAAGATCTTATCCCTTATATATATTATAAAGAAACCCCATTATCAACAATGAGTTTCTAGCGGGATGAGAACTTAGGTCCCTTAAGCAAAGTAATGAGTTCAAATTTTGATGTTGTGAATGGAGAAAATTAGGTTGAGAGGGTTGCTCCTATATTGAACCTCTGTAAAATCTGATTCGAATTAGTTGATTAATAAATCGAATACTGATGATTAAACCAAAATAGAAAAAAAAACTCAATTGGATACCACTCTAGCTCTTACATGGTGAAGTACATAGGTCAAAATTTTGCAGAGGGTTGAGGGGCAGTGAGGGGGATCTAGCCCTAATTTGAAGTCATGGTGGGATGGGATGTGGAGACAGGTTTTGGGGGTGCAAGGACATTTCCAAAGTGAATTATGTCAGCTCACTTGTTTAAATTTTACCCCCACTCTTCTTTATATCTGAGAGAAGGATTGAAGAGCATATGGACCACCCATCCAAATTTATTTATTTGTCGATTTTTGGTTTTTAATAATCACACAAGTATCGATCATATACGAAATTGATAAAATTAGTTCAGCTTTATTTTCGATTTCTGATATTTGATAGCTACATAAATTCTGATTATATCTAGAGCTGAATTAAATAACACTAAAATTTATTATTTTTCATTCATATTACTCAAAAAAAAACTTTATTTAAATAATATCAAATTCATTACTATTCAACCGTGAGCACATGCCCCACACTTGTTTGAACATTATATTATTACATCTATTATCTCTAAGATAAGCTAAAGAGAAAAAACCATGGTGGAACATGTTTTTTCTAAAAAAAATAATAGTTTCCAACTTTACCACATGAGGTCAATGCCACTTCTAAGACACATGATGAAGGGGAAATAATGGTAAAAAATATTTATTTATAATGTATATATATATAATATAGATTTCTTTATTATATTTAATGTCTCTTCCGAGAGAGTGATTTCATCAATTCAACAACATTTTTGTTTGAGTAGGTGATGATCCTATGGCGGCCTTTAAAACATTACCGTGATTCCATTTCTTAATTCTTGAATTCTTTAATTATATATATATAATATAATAATAAATGAAATCCAGACAAAGAAATCCCCAGAAAAATTATGAGCCATGAGAACAAAATAAACATCAATGTCTAATTAACCCCAAATAGACAAAGCTCATCAAGATACAACCACTTACCTACACCTTGTCATTCAGTGTAGCATGCACATATACATACACCCACATACATATACATATACATGCTTATATGTGTATATATAAGAGCACACAAGAGGTTTATGAAAGTGAAAGAAGAAAAAGAAGAACAAGAAAAATGGGTGTTCTGTGTTATGGTTGTTGATGATGACGATGATGTCGAGTACTAGTACAAGGCAAGGAGGACTTGGGGGCACAAGGTGTCAAGATTGTGGGAACATAGCCAAGAAAGATTGTAGTTATATGAGGTGCCGGACTTGTTGTCGGACCAAAGGATTCGAGTGTCGGACACACATAAAAAGCACTTGGGTTCCGGCCTATAGACGCCGGAACCGCCATCATCAACAACAACGACATCACCAACAGCAGCAGCAGCAACAAATAGCTTCTCTCCCAATCCCTTTGCTTAATAACCCTAAAAGGCTTAGGGGAAATAATTCTTCTTCAGGTTCAAACACTAACCCTCCACCTTTTCCTTTTGCTGTTTTGCATATATATATATATTTATATATGTATGTATGTATATATATATATATATGTATGTGTGTGTTTACACACTGTTTATTGCAACCATAGCAGCTTTCTTCTCTTTTTTGTTTTTTTTGTTTTTTTTCTTCTTCTAGTTTTGGGGAAAGAGATTTGTTGAACAAGTACATGAACTATTCACTGGTGTAAGGTGATTTGAAATTTCCTTTCTTTTTCCTTTTTCCTTTTTCCTTTACGGGGTGTCTTCTTTTAGGGTTACAAGTGGGGAGTTTTCCAGCGGAAGTGACATCGCCGGCGACGTTCCGTTGCGTTCGAGTGAGCTCCATCGAAGACACGGCCGACCAGTATGCATATCAAACGGCGGTGTCAATCGGAGGACACGTGTTCAAGGGTATTCTCTACGATCAAGGACCAGATCAAGGCCATTACTCGCTCGGCGAATGCTCCTCCCGGGAGACTCCTCCTCCTCAGCCGCCGTGGTTGCAACAGCCGAATCAATTCATTTCCGCCGCCGATCTAACAATGGCGACGACGAACACCACGACCACCATTTCAACTTCAGTAGTCGCCGCTGAAACCCTGCTTCCTTTCGCTTATGCATCTCCTTTCGGTGCTTTCATGTCATCTGCCGGTACGCAATTTTTCCTCCACCCAAAATCTTAATCAACATTTTGTACATGGGGAAGAAGAATGAATCAAAAAGAGAAAAAAAAAATGTTTATTTTTTCTCTAGAAAATCTGAATCATATATCAGCTCATAGAAGTTGCCCTAGTAGGTGCATTATCTGATATATTCAACCCAAAAAGATTTAAAATTTTGTATAATGTTGTTGTTTTAAAACAACTCCAAAGCCTGCAATTATATGATCTTGTCTGTAATATTTTAAAAATGCAGGCAAAACTAAAGATTGGGGTTTAGCTGTTTTGTCTTCTTCTTCACTTATTTTAATCATATTCTCACATGAAGTTGATTTTGAATCTGCATTTTTGATGTCTTTGTTAATTTGTTTATCAACTTCAAAGCCACTTTTTCTCCTGCTTAGCCGCTTCTTTGCTGGTTTAGGAACCAGCCTACCGCCTGATAAAACAAAACTAAAGCACTTGTTAACATGTTTAAGATGATTAGCTTACACATAAACAAATGTGTGTGTGATTGTTTAAATTTCCCGATGCATAGGAATCAAAATTAGTGTAGGCACCAATGTCGGTTTTCGAGTTCGAGTAATGGAACAATGCCGGTTAAGCTTGTCTCCTGAATAAACTCTGACCTAGTTCGACTCTAAATTTAATCGAAATTCTTGTGATTATTGAACAATTCTTAAGACTAAAAGAAAAGGAAGCTGCAGAAAAAGATGGAGAAGGTTCACTTCATGTGCAAACTTATCACACTTTTGCACACTTGTTTTTTTATTTTTTTTGATCGAGTTTGCACACTTGTTTTACACTTTGCATAGAAATACTTAAATATTCATTGAACTTCGCATTGTGTTTGCTAAGTTTCATCATTAAGAAATAGTATATTGCCTTTTTTAAGTCCATCTCCATGCATTTGTGCACAAACTTTATGAGATATTTTCTTGTGTGTGTTTGTGTGTAAAAATATATAGTTAAAACCCTTGGTTAGGCGCAGCATACAATATTAAATAAATTAATTAAAAAACTTCATGGCATGGCATGGGAATCATTCCTACCTATATAGCTATAAAGTATGAGCTAAGCTCTTTGAGATGAAAAAAAAATCAAGACTTTGTGGGGGAAGCATCTTTAATAGGTTTTTATATGATAATGTCTTTAATTACAAACCAATCCCATGAACATCAGTAAGATCGAGTATTAAGAAGTTCGATGTTATTTAAGTAATATTTCAGTTTCAGTCTCATAGATGAAAACAATAATTTTGAGAGCATTATTCTCCTTTTTAGTGTTTCGATCCGACTCAACTTCATATTTTGTTGAGACTCATATGACTATAGAACAATAGAAGATTCCGGACCTAGAAAAAAAAATTATGTCCGTTAATGAAAATAATATAGAAAATAAAAAGAATATATCCTTTTGTACTTGAAAGATAAAAACCATTTTAAAGTCTATATATTAATGGTTGTATTCTACATAAATGCATCTAGAATCAAAGTAATTCCTTGATAAAGTTATATGTATGGAGTGGATTCCTCACTATGTTCTACTTGTAGGGTGGATTTCCTCTTATTGTTTGAAAGATTGATGAAATAATTACGAAAAAAACTTATGGACGAACCATACATTTTGATGCATATTATATAGTGCATGATCTTAATTAATTAAGAGACCTTAGTGCTAATTAAAAGCACTTGAATATATGTATATTAGATTAAAGTTTCCACTTTTTATTAATGTGTAATAGTTTATTTCTTTTGTCAACAATCTATAAAGTAAGTGGTTCAAGACCCAGTAAGAGCAATATTTCCTTGCCCCCTCCCCTAGATTGATATTGTTCAAAAAAATAGTTTATTTCTTTTGCACGAAGGGAGTTGCAATTCGGAGATAAGAAAAGGGTTGTAAATATTATTCGAATAATTTAATTAAACTCTGGATTTTGAATAAAAATTGCGTCGTTTATGTGATTAACTATGGTTTTATGATGTGGCAACAAGTTACAAACATTCCTTCTATAAAATGAGATTGACATTCATTGGCACAATCGATGGTTTGGCATGCATCCATTGAAAAGGTGAGGAATAAAAGGGTCTTAATGGCTTGGTTGCATTTAGTTCTTCATGAGTCGGATCAAATTAATTCGGAATAATAATGTAAATTCGGGTTCGAACCGTGTTTAAACCCGTTTCTTAACGAATTTTCTTTTCCCAATCACTCAATGTGAAATGGGTTTTTGTTAAAAGGTAAATTGGATGTTGAAAAGTTTAACAAGAGGCTCATTAGCTATATTTGAAGATGAAAGAGCAAATAGCTCTATTTTTTTACCGGCGTCTCATTCAAAACTCTAAATCTCACTTAAACGAGACT
Organism: Hibiscus mutabilis; assembly: GCA_019671005.1. Taxonomy (NCBI): domain Eukaryota; kingdom Viridiplantae; phylum Streptophyta; class Magnoliopsida; order Malvales; family Malvaceae; genus Hibiscus; species Hibiscus mutabilis. The sequence continues at coordinate 8,110 of JAGYYJ010003071.1, forward strand.
CAAATAACGGAAGGAGAAAAAGTATACATCGAAATATAATTACTTACAAAACAATAAGCACAACTAAATTTGAGAATACATAACAGCTCGATCCAATACACCAAATTACTTTATTTCTTTGACACTACTGAAAATAGGAGACTCTAATACTTCCAAAGTGAATTATTGAAATGGGGGTGCATATAGTCCACCTTGAGCAAAGATTTTAGAGCAAACGAGGAAGATTGCTCTCTTTATATAAATCAATTATTTATTTTGTATCATATATAATCAAACAAACAGATAGTAGACACTAAGAAACTTAACCATACATATACTACCAATAAGAATGACCGAGAGGCTGGGAGTGGTCACCCCTTAAAAATTTAAAATTCGCATATAATTTAAATTTTTTATATGTATTTTCTATTATAAATTTATTTTTGTCTCACATAAAATCATGTGTTTGTCCCTGACTACCAACAAACTGTTGGAAAAGTCAATAGCGACCTCATCCTCATAATGATAAAGATACAAGTTTGAATTTTGATAAATGTATTTGTTGGGAGTGATTTACCTTAAAACATTCTCAGTAGAACATAAGATAATATGTATGTAAGTATGTGTTACTTTAAAATCCATGTATATAATCAACCTCGTTGGACTCAAGTATGGTTCTTTCATTCCCCACTTGGTTTTTCCATGCAACAAAATAGATGTTCAAATTGACCTATATCAATAACTTCATGCACACATCATAATGGTGTGCATAGATGTGTATACATATTTCTATAAGGTAACCTACTATTATAATACAATAATACCAGTATGTATGCAACCAACACGAGTCAAGAAGCTCGATCTCTTTTACACAAGGTCTCGTATTAGAATCAAAAGAGCTTATCCCCATGAAACATGATCATCATGAAGTTGGGATTTTAGGGTAAAATTCAACGAAATTTACCATGAAAAAGCTAGTAAATTTTTCATGAAAAGAAGGGTACTGGAGTAGGTTCACAGTGTTGGAACAGTTACCAGAGAAGTAAAGTTGTGAAACAGTGACACCGATGTGATTCAAGACATTTACTGTATTGTTTGCCTTACAAAATGGGTTACTGATATGAACACTATTTTTGAGAGAAATGCAATGGGGATATAAACCCTAGCATTTACTAACCTAACCTACCCTACCCTAAGGGGTGCTGCTACTACAGCAATGGTTATGAATCATTTTCATTGGCCCTTTTGCTATGGTAAAAATCTGGGTTCAACAAGCTATTAAAATCTGTAACCTATACACATGCTGGTACAAAATAGTTGTTTAAAGGATAAATAAACTTTTAGTTCCTGAATTCAGTAAATTTTCTCATTTTGATCCCTAAACTTTTGTGTCCATATTAGGCCTTAAACTTGGTGACATTTCCTATTAGAGTGTCATGTCATCAAAATGGCCGAAAATCCAAGTTGTTTTAGGGATAAAAAAAGGTTTAGGGACTAAATTAGAAAAGGCTATCGAGTTTAGGGACTGGAAGTTGTTTTATCCCTCGTTTAAATTTGAGCACGGTAAACTGACTGACGCCCTGGTTTCGCGCACTTCACTTGTATACTTTTAATTTCACAATATTACTCCATTATTGCACCCACTGACAGGAGAGGTGTTATTTGATCATTAATGTATTATTTTATGATCTTGATAAATATAATACGATCGAAAAAATATATTATTAATTGTTCTATACATTTTAGTCTCTTTTGAAAATTAATAATTCAATTTAACCGCGTTAACACAAAAAAATTATTTTATTTTTTAAATAAAATATATATTTTATCTCGATAAATTTTCTAAATCTCGAAACAACTCGGGTCGGGTTTCTTTGTATGTATTCCACTAAAAACAGATTTCAGAGGTCATTGATGGCAAATGGTTAGAAACTACAAATTCTGGTCGTACAACCCACTGCTTATGCTTATTTATCCTTCCTTTGATTCTGCAGGGTTTCACGGGCAAAGGCTTTTTTGATTTATTATTTCATCAGAATTCACCAGTCTGGACAATTTAATTTATTTATTAATTTAAAAAATACGGTACAACCCATTAATTCTTTTTATTTCTTTTAGTATCATGTAAAAGCTCTTAATATTTGAACCTATTAAAAGATTAGGTATTATTTTTTTGAATAGAAAAGATCAGGTATTAATCACTACCAAATTAAATACATTTATCAACGAAACTAAGAGTGTATATTTTATTAAGGGATGGCAACGCCCCGAATCCGCCTCGATCTATAAGCTATTAAACTGGACCTCGCTCTGCCCCGAATTTAAAAATAAATTTATTCGACCCGCCGACCCGATATACTAACCCTTAAACTCGACTCAAAAAATTAAAAAAACAATCTTCGTCGACGATAAATGTTATAGATCCTTCGAATATGTTTAGTAATGTTATATTAAAAAATTATTTTTCATAATCTAATTAATATTAATAAATACAAAATATTGATAACTAATAAATTATTCAAACAAGTATCGAATATAATCATGTCCTTGTATGCTATTTTGCTTGTTTAAATAATCAAACATCTATCAACTATCAGTTAATTTTACCAAACACTTTTATACAGTCAGCTAGTCAAATTAGCTAATACAATCCGCTATCAGCTAATGTAATCCGTTATCAGCTATCATCTATTCGTTAATTGTCAAACATGGCCATAATATATATATATATATAAATAAAAATATATCGTGGCGGGAAATTTCTAGCATATACCTGAACCCACCCCGCCCCACTTTGATCCTCAAAATTCAAGAAAAAACTCAATCAAGTCGAATTAGAGCTGAATAATTTTGTCATCCCTGATTTTATAATAAATTACGCCTTATAATTCGTTAACGGTGTATGCAGGGACGAATGCACATAGAGAGTCGAGAGGGACTTTTGTTCCTTCCAAAGTTTTTGGTCCAACAATATTTAGGTCCCTATTAGTTTAAACATAAGTTATATTAGGCTTTTATCCCCTAATTTTTTAGATTTAATATTTAATGAATCTCCATTATTTTGAAGTTATATAATTTTTATCTCACAATATTTGATCCTAACTTCGTGTGAGAGTGTATATATTTATAAGCATAGTTTATCAAATATAATCTCTTTTTTAAAAAAATTGGTTCCAATTATTTATCTTCTAAAATATAGAAATTTCTAGGTAAATAAAAATTTAATTTATTTTTTTAATATAGGTTGCTCAACCCATGGGCTTAAGCACCATGGGCTATAAGATGCCTAATAATGAACTTTTTTTCTCGTTTTAGTTGAGGTAATGGGCTGTGGAAAAAGCCCAACTTCGACTTCAACAAGACATGCGCTGCTAGCCTGCTAGTTCACTAAACCGTAATTCATAGTGGTCTAATCCTGAATTTCGTCCCTCTACTTTATAAAAAATGAGATATTAATCCCCATGTTAAAATTATTTATCAAAAATTTAGTTCTCATACCTTATGAAAATTGGTATGATAGTCCAATTGTTGATGTATACATGAGATTGAATTACAGATTTTTGTAGCCTATAAATTGTTGGGCTATTAATTTTTGTTGATTTGTTACATACTATTGGTTTTTGCTAATTTCTTGTATATATATTGCAACCCAACTTATTTTTAAGGTCAATGGTTTAGCAGCAAAGTTCAAAAATATTACACTGTTAAACAAACTTTTCAATTTTCATAGTTCAAGGATTAAATCCTAATGCAATAAAAGTTTAAGAGTTAAAATGAATAAAATGATGAAATTGAGGGCCAAAAAGTCATTTTGTCTAATATTGAAGCAGTCTTATAACACATGTATGTGAAGCATGTCACAAGTGCGTTAGAAATCCTTATTTGACTAAGTTTAAAAAGGCTTAACCCTTAAATTTATAGAATGGTTTCAATCGTAAAGGATAACGTTGTTCTTCTTAGGTGACCCGGGTTCAAACAATATAGTATTTATGTATATATAAATTTATTTAAATTTAAAATCGAACTATGATATTAACTTGTAATTGAATCAGGATGCTAAAAAGACTTAACCCTTATTCAGTGGCGAAGTTCGAGAGCCAAAAAAAAAATGTCAATTAGTCACTTAAAAAATTGTCAAATTATAGATTAATCGAATGATAAAATTACGACTCCGAAAGAATCATAAGTCATAACCACACTCCAACTTTTATTTGACCATATTAAAAGATTAGATTTGTTTGTGAATACAAATCTCAAAAAGTGTGATCTTAATTTTAAAGATTTAACCTCCAACTTTCACTAATAATACGTTTATTTAAATATAATCTAAAAAAATGTGTGTTTCCCTCTTCAGAAAGTGCTCAACTCTGAACCATTTTCAATGGCAGTAATCATCTTTGCCAATAAGAGAACATGATTCCATGCCATTATTATCGAATATTTTACAGAAAGTGCTCAACTCTGAAAGTAGTGGATTCTATTTGAAGTCGAGACGTAATTATGGTTACTTTATGAGTTTGATTCCGATCTTGACCAATATTTTGTATATACCATCGAGTAAAGTATACGTTTTTAAATGAAAGATTCTCATACAGTATCGACAATGTACGTTCTTAAATGAAAGAGTCTCGTATATCATTCGGCGATATTAAGAATACGGTCCATGGTTTGGGATGGATAATTTTAAATTAAACTAATAAAAAATAATATTTTGATCTCTAAAATGGTAAATTCATAATTTAGTTTCTTTAGAGATGGTAACTTTTTGCACCCAACGAGTGATTCCGGTAGAAAAGATAATGATATTCATCTTAAGAGACTCGTGTTCGAGCACCTGTGTGCAAGATACGTGCGTTGCAATAGGATTAAAAATCTATATAAACAGACACTATCATATAATTACATCAATATGTTAAAAAAGAAAAGTAATTGTAAATTTTTAAAGTATAATACAATGTTGAAAATAGACTTTGGCTCCTTATTTTCTTTATAATTCAACTTGGGGTTTAGAGAAATGTTACTTATTTTTACTTCGAACAATTAAATACATCTTTAATCGTGATAGTATACATTATATTCGTAATGTAATCAGATCAAGTGATTGAGATATTTTGCAATCATGTTAAAAGCATCATATATAGTCCATGCACAGAAGAGAAAACAAACGAACAAATCAAAGCCGCGTGAGTGGTGAGGCAAAGAGCCTTTGGTAAAAGGAATAGGAATACCAGCACTTGGACGAATTGTGATTGGCAACCGATCATGGACCAGCCATTACGTGTCGCTCAACCGAGGGGGGTCTGGTCTCGTGCTTGTAGAGGTGGCAAACATGTCATTAAGTTCGGATTATTTCGGTTTGGGTTATTTCGGGTCTGACTATATTCGGTTTAAATTCGGTTTAGTTCGGTTTTAGTTCGGGTCTATGGTGATTTCGATTTGGGTATCAGGACTTCGGGTCTATGGTGATTTCGGTTCAGGTATCGGGACTTCGGGTCGGTTAATTTTCGGTTTGATTGACTTTTGGGTAGGGTCAATATCGAGTTAATAGGAGATCAATCGATTTTAGTCCGGTTTACAGGCAAGTTAGTTTTTTTCACCCTATATATGACTTTATATAGCATGTATATTTAGCTTTTTTGTGAGTTGTGCTACAATTTACCTCTCATATTTATTTATTTTAATATATTTTCTTTATTTCGGGTTGCTTTGGGTTTAAGTTGCTTTTGGTTCTGGTGAAATCGGTTTAGTTACATTCGGTTCAGTTGAAAATCGATTTTGGTCCATTCAGTTCAGTTAAAAATCAGTTCAGGCTCATTTTATGTTCAGCTAAAATTCGGTTCGATTTCGGTTATGTTCGGTTTATTTTGAGTTTCAAATCAAATTTAAGTTATCGTATTCGGATCTATTTTGAATCTCAATTCTGTTAAATCGGTTCTGTTGTTGGTTTTTGGGTGTTTGCCGGGTCTAAGTGCTTGTGCCTTGCCCCTCCACCTCCCCTTTCTCTTTTTGCTCCATCGCTTCTCCGGAGCGTGTCGCTCACATTCTCCATAAAAACACATGTTTGTTTCTAAGAGAACTGAACATTTTTAGTCAATTTAGATTTTTGCAGATCCAAGTATTTGGCATATAATTTAGAATTTTAAATTTAATTTTTTTTCAAACTTATACATTTGAGAATAATAATATTCAATTTGAATTGGAATAGTAACATTCAAATAATTTGAAATCGAAAATATATTTAATTTTTCAGATAGATTTTAGATTTTTAATAATTTAAAATATAAATCTTTGATACGTTGTCATTTTCTAATACAAAATTTGAATGTGGACAAGGTGATCGTCACGAGCTGTGAAAGGAGAGTGAAAGGGCAAAAACACAGGATGACTAAAAAAATTGGATCTTCATGATTAAAATGAAACTTTTTTTCAGCAATTAAAATGAAACTTTTATTTCATGTAAAGTGGTTTTTTTAATATATATTTGGGTATAAGTCAAATGCTTGAGTAGAATTTAAAAACTCAATAGGAATTATTCAAGGGGTTAAGATCTAACCGTGCAGGTAAAATTATGAGTTTTATATTTTTTTTATTGCTTGATAAGTGAAATAGATGATTAAGATTAATTGTTTATTTTTCCCCTTAAATGATAATTTTCAGATATCTTATTATTAATCTCAGTCATTCATTCACCCATTCAACGATAAAAAAAAGGTGTAAAACTTAAAAACTATTACATTGTGTAAATGGATCATATCCCATTATTTAAGATGATATATTTTATGTACTAGTGGTGAATATTTTATTTTCTATAAGCGGGTTAAATTTATGGTTTAGAAGTTTAGTTTATGATTTTGAATTTAAGGTTTAAGGGTAAAATATAAGGTTTAGAATTTAGAAGTTATGTTTTAAAATCTTGGGATGTAGGGTCAAAGATTTAGATTTTACATTGTAGAGTTTAAATATGCATGATTGTGTAAAAATTTTAAACTTATATGTATCAAATATTAATCCTTATTTTAATGTAAAAATATGAGTTTATTTATATAAAGTTAAAGGTTTATTTATTTTATCAGAACATATGATTTCATTGAAATAAAAATCATACAATGACTGATGTGAACATGGCAACTGGACAAGGCGGTTCGGCTGTGGATAGCAGTAAGAATGGTGGCGGTTTTGGCTCGAAAGATTCGGTGCGACATACCTTTGCAGATATGGTAGCCGGCTCCTTAAACCCTAAGTCGAAGAAGAGCAACTTCAATAAAGAAGATGAGGTAGAGGTTCATAAGAAAATTGATCAATGCATGCGCCATACACTTATTATTAGCTTACTTGGCCGATCAATAGGCTATAAGACTCCGTTATCTCGGATTACCCAACTTTGGAATCCGGTGGGTGAGTTTGCACTAATTGACCTGAATAACAATTATTTTTTGATTAAATTCTTGAATGAACAGGATTATGTGAAGGCTTTGACGCAAGGGTCATGGACAATATACGAAAATTATTTAACAATACAGCCCTGGAGCAGGACCTTTTCCACGTCCAAAAAACACCCATCACATGTTCTGGTTTGGGTTCGTCTCCCCTATCTAACATATGGATACTATTCAAAGAATTTTTAAAGTCGTGTATTGGAATTGATGAGTTTGTTCAAAAGTTGAAATATGAGGGCCTAAATAATATTTGTTATGCATATAGAATATATGGCCATGCCATGGGAAATTGTGGTGGTTCGGAAGATAAGGGAGAATTGAAGGACAGCATAGAGATTGGTTGGGATGCACCAGAAAATAATGTTCCATCAAAGGATTCAAAAGGACCGAAATTATACAGGTCATGGATGGTGGTAGAAAATCGAAGACGAAAATCGCAAAACTAATTGATAAATCGTCCCTCAATGAAAAATGGTGAAAATGGAGAGGATTCTCGGTTTGCTGTTCTAGATAAGATTGAACAAAAAGTTGCTCCTAAGCAAGAAGTTGCTGTGAAAATTTCAAAGAAAAACTATGAGCGTAACCCCTAAATTCGACCCAGAAGAAATGGACCGAGTCTAGAAAATCGCGTTAAAAACTTGTTCCTCAAGAAATAATTTTAGGTTAAATTAAATTGTAATTTAAAGTAATCGATTAAATAAGTAGAACTTAATAAATATTCTAATTATTATAAAACTCAATCGTTTAAACATTGTTCTAATAATTAATACAATATCTAAAAACAAATTCGTAAATGCATGCATCCAATCATTCCCAAATTGTAAACACTCCCAATGTCCGAAATTACATAAATATCCCAAATAACATAATCAATATTTTGAAAGACTAATTAAAAATAGTTCATACTTATGATTAAATATCCGAGTAAAACACGAGATGCTCCAAGTACCGAATCGCCTAAGAGTTTGAGTATATGAAATAGAAAGACTATTGAAAAATTTAAGTAGAGGTAGACTGCTCAGATGTGATTCGATTAGTTCAGAGACGACATGATCGATCACTAAGAATTCCTATACTGAGGCATGTATTGTCATTGATGGAACGAGATTGAGAGTTAGATTTTCTTCATATTTCACGCAAAGGAAAACAAGTTGCAGATGAATTGGCGAAATTCGCTCACTATGACGATCTCGAAGTGACCTGTTTTACTACTCGTCCAGAGTTGATCATGAACCTGTTAGCTCAAGATGGGTGTGATATGAACCTGTGAAATGGCGATGGCTGCCATTACTGGTTTAAGGAATTAGTTTTAGTTTAGCATTTTATTTTGATCTTGAATTTTAATATTGGCAATCTATCATGTGTCTTTTTCTTCATTTAACTTTAAATAGATTTTTACGAAGCTTTGATAATACCGGATAGTTTTTTTTTTTCCTTTACATAAAAAAATAAAGCTTCAAACTATATTTCGAAGATTTCAAATCAGTTTCAAATTGTTTATTTTCTTTTTGTAGTTTATTTATTTAAATTATGGGTTTCAAAAAGTTGACATCCAATACGATATAATCTCTACGTACTTCGACTGTATATATACCAGAATATTCCCTTGTATTTTCCCGAGAAAATAACAGAATCCCGTTACTAAAAAGATAACGATTTCGTTCTTTTTCTTTTAAAATTCGACTCGCAGTAGTATAAATAGGATGAACTCTTAGTCAAGGGTGTGGGATTGAAGATTTAAAAGAAAATGAATCATTTTCCTTCTTCCTCGATTTGTTTCATTGTTATTATTTCAATTTTAGTTTCCAATTCAGTGCTACTCTGCAATGGTGGAAAGACCAGTGTCTATGTCAGGAAAGTGGAGAAGAGCGTGGAAATGCCCCTTCACAGTGACGTCTTTCAAGCTCCATCCGGTTACAATGCACCTCAACAGGTCAGTTTTTTTTCTAATGCAGAAATTTGAGCTTATTTTGATGTTTTGTGATGTGTGTTTTTCTCTCTCTCTTTTTTTTGGATTTTTAAGGTTCATATAACGCAAGGCGACCATGTCGGAAAAGCCGTGATTGTTTCATGGGTGACTGAGGATGAGCCCGGATCGAATACAGTGGTTTACTGGAGCGAGAACAGTGAAGAGAGGAAGAAGGCTATGGGGAATGTTTATACTTATAAGTTCTACAATTACACCTCTGGTTTCATTCATCACTGCACCATAAGGAATCTGGAGGTACTAGAAGCATCGATTTGTGTTCGAATTTTCGTTCCTCGTACAGGACCGATTCGTGTATACTTGGATTTTGATTCTGTCTGTGTATTTGTTTGTTAACAGTATGACACCAAGTATTACTATGTGGTTGGTGATCGGAATTCGATGCGGAAATTCTGGTTTACAACTCCTCCTCAAGTTGGTCCTGATGTCCCTTACACGTTTGGTATAATGGGTGAGTGAATGTTTGCTTACTGCTTTTTGATTTGGTTAAGTTGTTACTAACGATGCTAGTTAGTTGTCACGACTCGTCGATCGGCATGGTTTGGCTGTGCCGGCGTCTTGAGCACGAATCATTATTATACATGGTGATGATTTGGAACTGGAATTGGTTATGCAGGGGATCTTGGGCAGACTTATGCTTCAAACATCACACTCACTCACTATGAGAAGAACCCGGAGAAGGGTCGGGCGGTATTGTTCGTCGGGGATCTTTCTTATGCCGATAACCATCCGAATCATGATAATGTAAGGTGGGATACATGGGCGAGGTTTGTCGAGAGAAGTGTTGCATATCAACCGTGGATATGGACTGCTGGAAATCACGAAATCGACTTTGCCCCTGAAATCGTAAGCTTTCGTGATCAACTTGCAATCACTATGCAGAGTGAATCTGTTGTAACATGATCATGGTTCTGCTGCAGGGTGAAACAAAACCTTTTAAGCCTTACACTCATCGGTATCATGTTCCGTATCAAGCATCGCAAAGCACTGCTCCCTTTTGGTATTCGATCAAGCGAGCTTCGGCTTACATCATAGTGTTGTCTTCATATTCAGCTTATGGTAAAGAATACCAATCCTTTTGCATATATGCTATGTATGCTGGACTCATCTGATAAGTATCTGCAATCTTTTTCCCACAGGTAAATACACTCCTCAAAACCAATGGCTCGAACAAGAGCTACCGAAAGTTAACCGGAGCGAAACACCGTGGCTAATTGTTCTTACGCATTCCCCTTGGTACAATAGCTACAAATACCATTACATGGAAGGAGAAACCATGAGAGTAATGTACGAGCCATGGTTTGTGGAGCACAAAGTTGATATCGTACTTTCCGGTCATGTTCATGCCTACGAACGATCCGTAAGGCCTCTCTGTCTTTGTTAATAGGCTCTGAACAGTCGATTTAATACAATTACTGATTCCTATACGTTACAGGAACGCGTATCGAACATCGCATACAATATCATGAACGGTGAATGCCGTCCCGTGAAGGATCTATCCGCACCTGTATACATAACTATTGGCGATGGAGGGAACATTGAAGGCTTGGCAAACAAGTAAACATTGTTATTTTATCATATCATACATGTTTTTTCTTTTGTTTCTTGCATATGATTGTTGCAAGGCTTTGATGTGAATATCTCAAAATTTTCTCCTGCGATCATAGTATGACCGAGCCGCAACCAGAGTATTCAGCGTATCGAGAAGCCAGTTTCGGACATGCCATTTTCGACATAAAGAACCGGACTCATGCTCGATATAGTTGGCACCGTAACCATGACGGATACGCTGTCGAAGCAGATTCGATGTGGTTTTTCAACAGATTCTGGCATCCAGTTGATGAGTCTTCTCAATGAGGATAACAAATTGTTGCACTTATCCTCTTTGTTTTTTTAGATTTTAAAGAATATATAATCAATAAAAATTTCCCTTTCAGTTATTTTCTGATTTTTATTTGTACCACCAGAGGGTATAGGATGGAATAGTTAAGTTTGAATTTGTATGTTTACCTTTATGAACAAGGTTTTGAGCTTCATTTACTATATACTGGGTCTAATTTTGCTCATAGTCCTTTTACTCCTCATAGATTTAAAATTTGGTCCCTCTCTTTTTTATTCCAAATTAGTATAATGTCTTTAATGGTGTTATCGGTTCGACTTCAATTATTAAGTCGAAAGAGTAGAAAAAGATTAATTTCCTGAAATTAAAAGTAAAAGGATTAAATTTTAAATATGCAAAGACTAACCGGGATTATTGTAATGTAAAGTTATTTAAATATGGTTAAATGAGATAAAAAAATGTGTAATTATGTGATAAGAACAAATTATTACATCTTCAATTTCTTTCCATCTTATTCTTGTGTAATTAAATATTTATTTATGGTCTATTTTGTTATTGGTTTGAAATTGTTGATACCTAATTTGATATAAATTCTTTATTTAGTATATTCACTGAAATTCTCCCGTTTTTTTAATTGAAAATAACAGAATTTTTAATTTTTTTCCATTTTTTTTCAAACTGAAACTCATAATAATGATATATAAATACAGAGAAGCACATAATTATGTAAAAACATTGAAAATGGTGGCGTTGAAGGTAACATCGACGGAATCTTTGTTTTCCTCGCCGCCGCCGCGTGTCGTTGTTATTGTTTTTATAGCTTTGGTTTTGAGCTCGGCGGATTTGTGCAATGGCGGGAAGACCAGCATCTATGCCCGGAAAATGGAGAAACCCGGTGACACGCCTCTTCACAGCGATGTCTTCCGGGTTCCCTCCGGTCACAATGCACCGTAACAGGTCAGTTTTATTTGTTTATAGAGAAATCAAATTCCCGAAATTAAAAGTGAATGATTAGATTTCAAATGTAGGAAGAGTGAGGGACTGGGAGTATAATTAAACCTTTACATGTGAAGCATTGCATTGGGTCATTTTGTATTTTATCTGAATTTGAATCGTTAAGGTACATTGGGATGGACCGAGGGCGTTAGCGCAGTCGTGTTTAAAGGTTTAATCGAAAAATATGTGTTTAAAGTATTTTTTTTAATTTTAAGTGTTTAATTTATTTTTTTGTAGGTACGTGTCTAAAGTTTCAACTGTTGTAATTTTAGGTGTCTAACCATTAAGGGGTGTTAAAAAAACATTAACCAATCAATGCTTGACACGTGACACTAATATGATTTTTTTAATTTTTTAATAAAAATACCCAAAATTTTTATTCTTTCATAAAATCTTGAAATGTTGCAATTTTTACAAAACAGTCCCCTAATTCCTAAAAATTTCCAAACCCAAACCCTTAAATTGCCTCCGATCGCCGCACCTGAGCATACCTCTTTAGTCGTCGGACCTAGGCGGTCATTTCTCCCAACACGGCGTCGTTGAAAACACCGAGCGGCGTGCCAGCCGAACGTCGAATGCAAAATTAACGTTCAGATGGCACGTTGTTCGACGTTTCAGTGACACCATGTTGGAAGAAATGACAGCCTAGGTCTATCATCCAAAGGGGTGTGCTCAGGCGCAGAGATCGGCGCAGAGATTTGGGGTTTAGGAATTTTTAGGGATTTTAGACTGTTTTGTAAAAATTGAAAATTTTTGAGATTTTATAAAAAAATTAATTTTTTATAAAAAAATAATTTTTTAATTTTGAAAAAAATAAAATAAACATGCCACGTGTGAATCATTGATTGATTAATAATTTTTTAACACCTCTAACGGTTAGGCACCTAAAATTGCAACATTGTAAACTTTAGGTACCTAAAATTATAACCGTTGAAACTTTGGGCACCTATTTTTACAAAAAAAATACTTTAGACACCTAAAGTTCAAAATATGTATACGCACGCATTTTTCATTTAAGCTTTCTGAAAATTTTAAATTCTCATTTATTTTAGATTTTTTTGTATTTTATGTTGATTTAATTTGTTACCTTAGAGTTTTCAAATTCTGTATAGTTTTTTTAAATATAGAAGTTCATACCTCTAATATAAAATACTAAGTCCGTCTATGAAAGGTACAAATAACACAAAGCGACCATGTAGGGAAAGCTATGATTGTTTCATGGGTGACCCAGGACGAACCCGGTTCGAATACAGTGGTTTACTGGAAAGAGGCAATGAAAAGAATAAGGCAGAGGGGAAGGTCAAGACTTGTAAGTTTTACAAGTACACCTCTGGTTACATTCATCACTGCATCATTAGAAATTTCGAGGTAATGTTGAATTCTTTGCACCATCTATTTTTTGTTTCTTTCATTACATTTTGTTGACATAAGTTAAGAATTGTCCTCTTCGGATGTCGTTGATGAATCGGTACACCGTCTAAACGGAATACGGATGCCGCTTAGAATTCAATTCTGTAGTGTTTGCCTCTGTATGGATTAAGATTATGATACTTGGATTTCAATTCTGTGTCTGTTTGTTTACACTTTACAGTACAATACCAAATATTACTATGAGGTTGGTGACGGTGATTCGAAGCGAAAGGTCTGGTTTACAACTCCTCCTCCGGTAGGTCCTGACGCTACATACACATTTGGTTTCATTGAATGCATGTTTGCTATTTTGATTTGAGTAGGATATTGCTGCAATTAGTCCAGTCTCTATAATCTCTCCCTGTTCGAGAGGCCACTGATTCGAATTTCGAACTATTATTAGAAAGGAAATATAACATCCATCACTGTTGCTTACATGTTTGACTTTATTTTCGACTCCGTATTGTATTACTTGATCCTCAAGAAAAAGCAATGTACCCCCATAACCCGGCCTAGCCACTAACATCAAGTTACAAAGGTCACATTAGGTTTGCCGAAGCAAAACCGAACTATTCCTCCTAAACCGGTCCTTTTTACCTTATCTAGATACATATTAGTTCCTATGGCGTCCAACGCTACAGCGGAGAGGGTTCGATGGTAAACATACACAAATTAAGCATCCAAATGCTGTGCATGATTCTTAGGGACTAAAACGCAATTTGTATAAGTTGATGGCCGAACTTCCATTTTAAGTTACCAACCTTTAGTAGGTTCATTTCATGCCTCTGTGCGAGAATCTATTGAGAACGAATAACAAATCATCATAAATTGAGCATAACACAAAACAGTGACCATTTCGCAAGAAACCAAACTTCAGCAAGTATTTACCAGAATTAATAGTCTCGGTACGACTGGACCCGTAATGACCTCTTAGCCTAAAATATGACACCTTAGCTCAAAGAAACATCATCAAACTTCAACTAAACATCATATAAACCATTTGGCAACAAAACACCACAATACCATCTATGCAAGGCCATCAATCAAAGCATGAGAAGCATTAACAATGTACTATAGGCATGATCTCTAACCAAACATGCAAAAATTGTCTCAAGTCCGATAACTAACTTCAAACATCACAAGACACATTTATAGCAGTATAGGAACATGCTCAAATAGTGAGCAACACAATACAAGTCTCTCAATACCCAAGGCCACATTGTCCCTTTATTGTTACAAAATTCATTTATTTAAATCATACTTGCAAAGCCAAGTTCTTGGGTGATCCCTTGCCCAAATGCTGCCTCCAAAAGTCTAATTATCTACAAGGATAAGAATGGAGCGTAAGCACAAGATGCTTAGTGAGGGATGCTCAAAACACTCATCAATGCATTTAAACAAATGTATAAAACCAATCTTTGAAACTAGATGATCATTTGTTAAAACTTTCCAAATCATTTACACATAACCCTCAAAACATATTACATCATAAGCATAATCATGTATCATGAATTGCAAGCATAATTTCATATGCAAAACCTCAATTTAAGCTTTCTTATGCATGATCATTTCATTTGCATAGCTTAAAGAGCATCGTAAACATATATCACAATATGAAAACTTTTCAAACTCATCATGATACATTATCTCATATCTTGGCATTAGAGTGACCACAAATTATATCGTTTCATTTTTAAGAAAACACATCGGATACTCAGATTTCTCTGGTGGTACCTTTAAACACACCTTTTATATCCACCAGCCGGAGTAACCCCCAATGGCTGCGGTTCTCAATGGTCAGAGAAAACGGTACAATCACAACCCTTAACGGCCATGAGGCGATTTATTATAGTGCACTTTAAATCCTATGGCATGCCAACTATATCTGATAACATTTATTTCGATGTCATTTAGCCAATATATACTTTCAAACCATGTTACCTCACCGTTATTCCATATGCAACATATAAACCATTTACCAATGCAATAACCATGTTTGAAAACAACATAAATTTTCCTTTCGGAAATCATTTGCCATCCATATATAACATCATTCACAATGCATTTCACATGAAAAATCATTTATAAAATAGTAGATAACAAATCATGCTTTGAAATCAAATCATATGCTTAACCCATATTGGACAAAACCGAGAGATTGGGAGAAAATTGCCATTTACTTACTTCAAAGTTTAACCAAGCTTGCTAGGCTTAAGCTAAACTCCCAAGGTAACTTTTCAAACCTTTAAGGAGCTTTAAAACACAATTCCACTCACCGATGCACGAACCCTCACTTGTCAACGCGAAAATCACGCCTCCAAAACTTCCGTACTCTCCTCAATCAGCAACGAACCCCTCACCCCTGTTTCGACTACAAAAAAACAGAGAAGAATGCATCACAATGCATTCACAAACACCAGCAACCAAACGCCCTTCACCTCAACGATTATCCTCAAACAAACGCCTTCCAAACACAACCGAAAACCAAGTCTAACAACACCTAAACAAACCCAGCCACTTCCTAACAATTTGATCAATTTAACATCATCAATTAACATCAAGAAACACATACAAACCATCCTTATATCTCCAGCACCTAAAGAACCCGAAACTCAACTCAAAATCTCAAGAACGCAACCTATAAAATCAACTAATCAAATAGTTTTGGAATTCTTTTTAATAATCTCATTTCATGTCATCAAATCACCTTACAAAAGAGTTATAACTCAATCACAATCTCCAGCAATTCATTACCTAACATTCTTTTAATAATTCTTTAATTAAATCTTGATTTAATCCACATTTATGAAATCATACATTGAAACCTATCATAAAACAATATCAAAGAGACAAACACTTTAGAATTTTATTAAAGAGCCTTAATCAAATAAAAGAAAAACGAATTTATCTTTAGGATTGATTTCTCCCCTCAATTGGCATAGTTGTCTTTGAAAAAATTTAAAAAATGAAAGATATTTGATAAAGAAGGAAAGAAAAGTAAAAGAAATCAAAGAGAATTGAAAACTAAGGGTTTGCTTAAGATCTTTGAAAAGGAAACCATAGTTTGACTAGAGAGAAAATGAGAGAAAGAAAATTGAAGAAATTAGTTAGTAAGAAAATGAGAAAATGGTTATTTGCTTAAAAATCCTTTAATCCCTTTTTACCCTTCATTAAAACCAATTAAAAATGTGCTCAATTAAGTGAGAAGTCAGATTAAAACAAATAAGATGGGAGCTCTCTAAAGATTTTAAATTTTGACTCTTTCCAATGTAGTCACCAAATAATTTCGAAATCGTTACATTTTGGTCACCAAACCAAAATGTCCATTAATCAGAATTAATTTTATCAAATTGCCAACTCAATTATGTTCAATACATCCATTAAACATTTTAGGATATTTTTTAATATTTTATTTTAACCAAAAACAATTTGTTTGAATTTATTTCCCAAAACTAGTGGAATTAGCTAACCCGGTTGGTCCGAACCGTCTAACCCAATCCTCTAACCTTCTAGTCCCAAAATCGTGGCGTTACAGGCAATATTTATGGCTCTTGTTTGTGTTGCTGGCTTTTCTTCTCTATATGTGGATGTGTTGCGTAAACGTCTGTTGCTTAAGTTTTCGATGTGTTAGAATTGGAAATCATTATGCAGGAGATCTCGGGCAGACTTTTGATTCAAATAGCACGATTACTCACTATGAACAAAACCCAAGGAAAGGTCGGACGGTATTGTATGTTGGGGATCTTTCGTATGCAGAAAACTATCCGAATCATGATAATGTAAGATGGGATACATGGGGAACGTTTATCGAGAGAAGTGTTGCATATCAACCGGGGATAAGGGACTGCTGGAAATCATGAAATCGACTTCGCCCCCGAAATTGTAATGATTCATCGTTTCTTGTCGTGATTAGCCTGTAAACACAATGAACTTTCTTTCTACGGAATCATGCTTTGTCGTCGAACTTTCAAAGATTATGGCAGAGTGAATCGATAATAACATGATTATGGTTCTGCCGCAGGGCGAAACGAAGCCTTTTAAGCCTTACACACATCGTTACCCAGTTCCTTATCTAGCATCAAAAAAGTACTACTCCCTTCTGGTACTCGATCAAGAGAGCTTCATCATACATCATAGTCTTGTCTTCATATTCAGCATACGGTAAAGAATACATATGCATATATATTGCATAATTGTGGACTCGAATGGTATAGCACTAGCAGATACTCATGCTGGAATCATATGATTAGTATCTGCAATTTTCCGGCAGGTAAATACACTCCTCAGTACCAATGGCTTCAACATGAGCTACCGAAAGTTAACAGGAACGAAACACCGTGGTTAATCGTTCTTATGCATGCCCCATGGTATAATAGCTTCAACTAACCTTTCATGGAAGGAGAAACCATGAGAGTAGTTTATGAGCCCTGGTTTGTGAAGTATAAAGTTGATATCGTGTTTTCCGGTCATGTCCATGCCTAGGAACGATCTGTAAGCTCTTTGTTGGCGCTAGTATCTACTATATTTGAGTATAATGATTTAAATAACGATTCCAAAAATGTTTTAATCGTGTCATAATCATGCTCATGGAACGAGTTTGCTCTGAAGTTGGTCGATTACTGCTATCTGTACCATTACAGAAACGTGTATCGAACATTGCATCGAATGTCGTAAACGGTATTTATACCACCGTGAAGGATAAATCGGCACCTGTGTGCATAACAGTCGGCGATGGAGGGAACATGGATGGCTTAGTATACAAGTTAAGATTTTTCTTTTATTTTTATATTGGTTTTCCTGTTTCTTGCACGATTGTTGCAACTTTGCAAGGCTTTGTTTGCCAATGTAGCATGACAGAGCCACAGCCGGCGTACTCAGCATATCGAAAATCTTACTATGACTCCCTCAAAATTTTTAATCTGATAATAGTCTCATTTTATAAATTTTTAGTTCCGTCCATGGTCAGATAGTACATTGTACTAATTGTTATAGTTTTAGTTGTTCGAATTTGTTGATAATTGTCAAATTTTAAATTTGATAAAGTCTTTTCCTATAAGAACATTTCACGTGTCACATTAAGAATGCTAAAAATATGGAGTTCTCGTGTGAAACATGCATAGCTGAGGTTAGCATAGAGACTAAAAATCTAACCAGGGTATATGGTCGGAAAATTAACAAAGACCAAACACGAAAAGGGGTTTGTCTGGTCGATGTTGACCCGCACGACCTTCACGTTGTTGGTTGGATTGGGATTCCTATAGATCGGACATTGGTAACCATTTATTTATTTGCTTTCATCAAATTAAAGGAGCAATAATAATTTATTATTTCTCTCGTCTTATATGCTGCTATTATGGTCACCCATCAGGATTCTCGTTCCTTCCTTTGGCATCATCTTGAAAAAGGACAAAATAAATTTAAATAAAAATATATATAGGTTTGTGTTTACCTCAAAATCAACAATCCGTTGTAGTCTAGTTGGTCTATGTAAAGTCCCTATATTATTGTCTTGTCGGCGAATTTAGTCCCTCTGTTTTATAAAACATGTAATTTCAGCCTTAAATAATTTGAAGAAACGTTTTTTAGTGGAAAATGTGTCAAATTAGAATTCACTTTTCTGAGTGTGTTGGGAAGAAACGGTAAAACTTGTAACGACCATTCATATATTAAAATTATGTGTATACGAACCTATTTTTTAAAACATGAGTTACGAAAAGTAAACTTCCAACATTCAAAGTTCGAATCTGATCTAACCTAACCTATTGATACATTTAGTATAAGCTTCTCGATGACACTAGTCCGGCTTCGGCCCTCGAACTTCAGAAAGGTCGTCATTCGTTTAGTCAAGTTTTTAATGTGGAGAGACAAAAACACAGGAACCTATGGCTCTTTTATAAGCTAAAACAGTTTGTTTATCATACACAAACCTAATATATGTAACCTACGTCCTGATAGTTACATAACCAAACAGACCGTTGATTTGCACCGAGTGACTGAACCCCAAAGCATTTTCAAACCCGGTTATACTGTCAACTCAAACCATCATGGACTCACAAGGCTATTGGATTCGGATGTTACAAGCGAGAACCGAATTCAGTCTCCAACTAAAACACTATGTTTTATATGCTTTTTAGTCACCTCCGTAGTCGTTTCGTATCCACCTGAAACACAATCCTTGATGTTACACATTAAGTTACAAGCTCTAGATGAATGCAGACACACACCACTGTCAAACGATGTAAACAACATTGATGCATAGCTGCCGCACAGAATCAACGACCAACACTGACATAGGCTTCGTCTAAAGAAACTAAAATGGAAAATACTCAACATTGCCCTACATGATAAGTACATAATCCATGTTCTAATTCTCTCTTATACAGGGACGGAGCCAAGATTTAGAGTTTGGAGGGCAAAACATACATATTTGAAAGTGGAGGGAATTCATAAATAAACCAATTTAAAAAAAAAATAAGGGAGCAAAGGTGAAAAAAAAAATTCTTCAGGAGTGGGGTTGACTAACTTAACCTATCATGCATTCATGCCGTCACACCAAAGGTCTCTATTATCTCTATGATGCCATGTCGCCGCATATTGCTCTGAAATCGTCTCTACTCAAAAATCGAAATCAATAAAATAGGCATATATATATATATATATATATATATATATATATATATATATATATATATATATATATATATATATATATACCACAGAACTCACAGCCGTTTTTGGGACCGCTAGACGAATTTGAGAAGACACCACTGATTTTTTTGACTAGATAAAACACCCCAAATGAAGAACTAAATTGGTGATCATAAGAAATAAAGCAGGGAAGGTGAGGTAAAGTCGTAGCTTGTGAATTTCGAGCAAGTTTGCTGGATTTTAACCTGAGAAATCCCGTTATTCATCGATGCATAACTGATGATTTATCAGGAACAGCATACCATTCGAACCACACTCATCTTGGTGGCCAGATGATTGTGCATTTAATAACTGATTATACCTAAAAAATCTTCTTATGTGGATAAAATAGATGCAATTTCAACACCACCGAAGGTGAAAAAAAAAAATTCTTCAGGAGTGGGGTTGACTAACTTAACCTATCATGCATTCATGCCGTCACACCAAAGGTCTCTATTATCTCTATGATGCCATGTCGCCGCATATTGCTCTGAAATCGTCTCTACTCAAAAATCGAAATCAATAAAATAGGCATATATATATATATATATATATATATATATATATATATATATATATATACCACAGATCTCACAGCCGTTTTTGGGACCGCTAGACGAATTTGAGAAGACACCACTGATTTTTTTGACTAGATAAAACACCCCAAATGAAGAACTAAATTGGTGATCATAAGAAATAAAGCAGGGAAGGTGAGGTAAAGTCGTAGCTTGTGAATTTCGAGCAAGTTTGCTGGATTTTAACCTGAGAAATCCCGTTATTCATCGATGCATAACTGATGATTTATCAGGAACAGCATACCATTCGAACCACACTCATCTTGGTGGCCAGATGATTGTGCATTTGATAACTGATTATACCTAAAAAATCTTCTTATGTGGATAAAATAGATGCAATTTCAACACCACCGAGATATCCGATCACAGATGCATGCTACCTTCAGTCGATGAAAGATATAAACCAGGCCGAATAACTAGTAAAGACGACCAAAAACGGAAGAAGAACAAGGAAGCAGGGATACCTTTGTATCCGAGTGTCTGGAAGCAGCATGGGAATTCTGCAATTTCTTCTGAGCTTCAGATGAACAAGTTTCACAAAAGAAGTGATCAAGTCTTTTAGCCTCCTCTGCTATCATTTCTATACAAGCAGGATGAAACCTGAATCAAAAGTAGTGTGCTGAATATGGCAACAGCTTCTACAGATACCGGATAAACGAGATGCATTTTATTTATATTATGTTCGGGAATACGACTTTGAAAATTCAGATTCTGATTTAGATTTAGATTTCAAACACCTATGTAAGTTGTAAGAATGAAACTATACAAATCATGAATTTGTCAAATTTATAAATTTCTTAGGAATTTCAAATTCTTTACTCAATAAGCATCCAACAAATCTATATATTTCCATGCCTGTTATCACTGGATTTTCATTATTTTCGAAAATTCGAGCTTCCAAAGGATACAGAATTCGTAAACTTACCAGTCACTGCAACCTTCGCACTGAACCATTAGGTCATCGGGATTGTAAGGCATCTCACATTTGCAATATCTGTCACATTACAATAACAAACTAAAAAAGGCCAAATTTAAAAGAATAATCTTAAACCTCAAATTTACAAAACACTCCAGCCTCATTAATAAATAAACATTTTTACTTGCTCTAAACCAGTTTTAATTATGAATTTTTCACTAACAAATAGTTTACAAGCTCAGGAACCATGTAAAAAGATTGAAATTATGTAACTTTATATATGCAATGCAGGACTATGAGCAAAATCAACCTTAACATTTTCCCTAAATTAACGTAATTAGACAAAAAAATTAACCAAAAAGTCGATCTAAATTAACAATTATCTCTCAAAACTCAGAAATCAGAGCATAAATTAAAACCAGAACTAAAAGGGAAAAAAATAGAAAGAGCAACATACACGGCTACACGATCGGGATTGAAAGCGCCTGTGGCGGAATTATACTCGAAACGGCAGAAGTAGTCGTCGTTTCCAACGGCGTCAAGCTTGGTATAGCTCTTGAAGCTGTGGACCGTACACTTCCCTTCGATAGTATCCGCTCTTTGTACATCGTAATGATCGGACAAGAAAAGCTCTTTAGATCCGTGGAACTGTCTCCTCCCTCCGATCGACTCCTCCGGCCTGTAGTACCACCTCACGTGCACCTTCACGTTTCCACGTGCGTCCGCCTCGATCCGTTCAATTCTCGACACGTACTGCGGCTTCGACGGTTCCGCCGGCCGCATCAACACGCAATCCCCCGCTGCCAATCGCCACCACAACTCTAATAAAAAAAAACTTAATTTTTGCTTTAATTTATTTCTTTTAACTTACGTTTGACTACTTTGTTGATGTGTTTGACTGCACAAGAGTCCAGAGTTCTCCTTGGAGCTTTGCCTTTCACCATGGAAGGGGAAAAAAGAAGCAAAAAGCAAAAATATCCAGAGAAATGCAAAACAAAGGCATGCAGAGAGATTGTGGGCTGACAAAAATAAATAAATTTTAAAAAAAATATTTATAACATATAAAATTCATTCAATTTATTTAATTTCTGTTTAGTCGTACTACGTTTGTTTTTGGCAGGGAAGTGAGATTCGTCGTTTCGCGGGGGGTTATGGTGAAGTTGCTCTTGGGGGGTTAATCAGCGTTGATCTGATTTAAAAAGGAGAGGATAACTGAGGATCCACGTCAGTTCTGACTTCTGCTTCCTTTACAAGATTTTTGGAGCTGCTGCCGTGATTCACGTTGGGTTTAATTATGTTGCAGGCCTTGTACTTTTTGAACTTTTGAAATTCAGACTTTCCTCCTAATGTAATATTGTTAAATTTGAATGAGTAGCACTCTAATTTTTGTAATTATATTAGTGTATGTTAGATCGAGTTAATTTATAAGAAATTTAATGTCCCTTAAATAATAAATAAGATCTTAAGGTTGAATTTTGTGGATAAAAAATAGTGTCAAAAGAATTCATCGTTTAACAGGTTTAATCTTACTCAGTTCTGAATATATTCGAGATTCTATAACTATCGAACATAATTGGATCTTAGATAAATTGTTTTTCAAAATATTTAATTTAAATTATTTAATTTTTAAAATGGAAAATTGAATATAAGATCGTCATATACAATAAATAAGATAATGAATATATATATAGGATTCATTCAATGGAAAGGGAGGCCAACATAATTGACGGAAGTAATTGTATTTTTTCAAACAAATTAATAAATGAGAAAACCCAAAATGTCAATTTGAATCCATTTTATTATTATTATTATTATTATTATTATTATTATTTGGACAAACAAGTCAATTTGGAGTTTAATCCTAATAAGATAGGATAATATTTTATTCAAATTAAAGTTTTTGTAAAACGAAACAAGAAGTGGGCCATAGCTGTTTGGCTGCCACTGAAACCTAACCTCAACTTCAAGCCAATGCCTAGGTAGAAACTAGAAAGTAACGGGAGACCCCACAAAGAAAAGAATCCAAGCACTAGACAATCATGAATGTAATTTTCAGACACATTTTGGAATTCTAAACCTTTTGTTGGTATCTCAAAGGGTAAATGTTTCCTACTTCGTATGAAATTCCATTGGAGTAATGAGTAGTACTGTGTGTCAATGTCACCGTCATCATCCTTCTTTGCTTTTTATCATTTTCCTGGGAAAATAATATGCCAATGGCATCATTAAAGCTTGTATAGGTAC
The DNA here is from genome assembly GCA_019671005.1 of Hibiscus mutabilis. Classification (NCBI taxonomy): domain Eukaryota; kingdom Viridiplantae; phylum Streptophyta; class Magnoliopsida; order Malvales; family Malvaceae; genus Hibiscus; species Hibiscus mutabilis. The sequence continues at coordinate 32,180 of JAGYYJ010003071.1, forward strand.
TTTAATGGAGGAAAGAGAGAGCTACCTAATGGTATTTCACCGTCCTTCTGTTTGTCGCCGTTCGTTTTACTAGCGAGATCTCGGATGCGTCTCCCCCGGTTTCTTCGAAAACCACCAATAAGTTCTGGGTTGGCTTCAACCAGGACCTTGGAACATGGTACCTGAAATAACATTCATACATTTTGGAACATAAGTCGGCACATTTCGGAACATGTTGGTACATGAGGGGCTTGTAGGTAAGTACGTACCATTGTTGAGTTGGACTGCCGCAACCGAAATGACATTTGGTTTGACGGAATGCGCCGACGTAGCTGCATTCGCTGCAATTACCGTTAGCCGGAGTCGTCCAATATCGGCCTATGTTCTGTCCGTTGATCCATATTTGGCCTTTTCCCATGCTAGACATGTCCAAAGCTAAGGGATCATCTCCTTCCGGAGCATCGAAAAATGCCTGAAAGATTGTAAGGCTCGGTTAAGCTACATTAACCGCGTACGCATGCACATATATATGCATATACGTTTTCCGTACCTTGTACCATGTTAATGGATGTTGTTTCAGAGCTGCCAACGATCCTCGAATCCAATCGGTTGATCGGATAGAGCTCGGAGAACCTAGATTGTTGGCTTCTCCTATAAGGCCAACTTTGTATGACCATTTCTGCCAGGTTAAGTCACTTTTTCCTTCATCTAGCCCTAGTAGAACAACTGGCCCTAGTACTCCTATGTTCCATGTCTCAAAATGTGTACCAATATTCTACAACAGAAAAAAAAACGAACATTAGATCGGCGAAAAAAAATCAAACATGGATGTTCTTCGGTACTATGAAGCACGGGTACGACACTTGAATGCCGTCTCGCGTACCCGGGACGGGTACGAGTTGGGTACGGCTGGGGTACGTACCGGGGACGTCCCATATTTACAGGGTACGGTTAAAAATTACTTGGGTACGTTGGGAGATCGAAGGGGACGGCGTTGGGGTTCTACGCGCGTACCCAACCTGTAATGTCAATGGAAGGTTCTCGAAAGATCTTGATTGTGTGTTTTGTTTAGTTTTAAGAAGAGGAATCGAAGCACTTACCTGAGTTGAGGAAGAACAGTTGCAGAAGACGGTGAAGAAGATGAACCAGTTCAAAGCTAAAAAGTAAAAACCCACGTGATAGAAGAAGAAAAATCTATTTTAATTTATTTTTTGTTAGTTGACCTTTGTGGGGCCATGAAGAGATATTTTAATGATATGAATTGTTTTAATTAGTTATCATATCTTTATTTAAAAAAATAAGATTTTTTACTCTAATTTTTTAAGATTTTATTATTATTATTATTAAAATACTTATAATATTAATTTTGCGACTCAACTCTTAATTTAAATTTAAAATTTTAAAATACTAATTTTAATGTAATTTAATTTTGTGGCTCAACCTAAAAAAATAAATTTAATTATATGTACCAAATGATCCACGTACACTTAATTTCAACCAAAAGGTCAAGACTAGATTGTTCTTTGTTTTAGCGGCTAAGCGCCTATTTATAGACTGCTTTCTCTTATTGCTTTATGTATCTTAAGAATGTGGGATATTAGGTGTGTATTGTATTTGTAACCTGTTTTAATTTGTTTTAATGCTTCTTCACTCAAGCTTTTAATAGGGATAGGTAAATATCCATTTCAGCCATGTCATCTTTTAATTTTCTCTTAATTTAGAATGTAGAGTTAAAATTTTATTTAATTTAGTCATTTAATTTTAGTAATCTTTTAATCTAAGTGTTAGAAAGTAATTTAAAAATTATTAGAAGTAAATTTAAATAACTATAATTATAATTATTGTTTAATACAAATCTAATTTTAGTCCTTATTGTATTATAAATTTTAATATTTTTATTATATATATATTAAAATTTATTTTATATTTGCCCTACCCGTACCCTATAATTTTAGAATTTGTCGTTTTTTGTCTCGTACCCGTACCCGTACCCGTCCCGTATCTGTGCAACTTAGCTTCGGTACGGTGCTAACACATTAGACATCATGTCTGGTTAAAGATAACTTGTATCTGTTTTTTCGTATGTCATGATTTCACCTGCAATCCGACTGCGGTACTAAGAATCGAGATTGTATTCTCTCCGGCCTGCAGGTTGATATTTACTGTAAAAGAAAACCGTCTCTTTTGCCGAGTCCCGAAGGCCGATCCTGTAAGTTTAAGCAGTTGAAAAGGTTTTGCAGTTTAATCAACAGGCCAAATTCATTTGCTCTGAAATGAGAAGCTGAATAATGTACCTGAAAGCTGTCCATTGATGAACACATGAATGCCGTGCCCTGCTGATTGCACGCTGAGCTCGAGGGGCGTGTCATTACGAAGAAATGATTCGGATGAACTTATTTGTACACTGGAAAAAATCACCTAATCAGTGATTGAAAATGTTTGATTCGATTTTGAGCTGTGAACTACGAAAAATCATTCATTAGTTACCTGGTTGTGTACCATAGATAATCACTGGTATCTCGAGTCAAGTTTAATTGTTCCAAGAGACCCCTGACTGTCATCGCTGATTCGTCCTCGACCGAATGTACATCTTCATTGAATGTCTCCCAGGATTCCAACGTCACATTCGTCGGCACCATTTGCACTTGAGATGCTTCAATTCCGACCTGCAACAGTGATACGGTATCTATCTAGCTTTATCGTCACATTACATTAACCGAAACCAAAGAATGCAGACCGGTCGGTCACTTACTTTGGCAGTGTTGAAAACAACGTTTCGGCAGTCCGGGAGGATGCTGATGGACCAACGGGGAAGGTCATAGTGCATATTATTGAAAGTCACTCTTGCATTCGACCTCAAGTTGTAGTTGGAGAGAAATGCGGCACAGCCGCCCGACTTGGACGAGAAAACATGTGCCTGACAATATTTACCACCGAGTTGATTCTCTTGTAAGACTTGCAACAATCACATTCAGTCAAGAAGCATAAATTTTTCTAGAAAGAATTTCCGGGCACCTGTTCGTAGCTTCCTAAAGCGATGACGTTAGGATCGGAAGTAAGCAAAGCTTTTTGGCACAACTTTATAGCCTTATGGAGTTCCTGCAGATGACCATACTTCGGTTGCCTAACCAAGCCTGTTCAAATTACAATATACCATTAGTTTAGAAAAAGATTTGATCTGCGAAACTCCGAGTACATGTCGAAATGGTGCTACTTTCGGACTAAGACTCTTACCGTATTCATCAATTGGAGCATCATAGTCATAGCTGGTAGTAATGAAAGGCCCCCCTGCAGTCTTTCCAAAGTTGGTACCTCCATGATACTGCAAAAGATATAGTATGTTTAAAGAATTATATTCTTATATCTATATTCGGATATGTGTCGAACATGGTGAAAACTTCGATCAACACGGAATAAAGTAGTTAAACAGACCATGTAGTAATTGACAAAGGAACCACCCTTTTGAATGAATCTGGCAACTGCAAAGGCTAAATCCTCAACTGGTCTTTGGTAATTGGGGCCACCAAATTCTGAAAACCTATACACAAAAAGGGTGACAGCTAGTAAGCTTATATACGTATAAATCTAGCCATATCCTTGTCGGATATATACACATGTCAAACATTTACACCCGAGTCCGAGTAACATGGACGACGGGTGAGAAAACTTACCAGCCAGTCCATGCCTCGGTCCATAATGTGGGCTTGTAAGGTTTGTTTGGAGAGAAATTATCACAATAATAACCATTGCATGTGTTTATCTGCAAACAAACATAACATGTTGATGCATACATACATACATACAGTGATACATACATGACCCATGGATTTTGCTTACCACAGGATCAGGGGCATCATATTCCTTGCACATAACCCATGGAACCCCAGTGTTCAACCCAACTGCCATTTTGGCTGCCCATTTTACATAAGCTTGACCAGCTGGTCCAAATGACTTGCTTTCAGGTTCATATTCATTTTCAATCTGCAAACAAACAGCAACAGGTTGGTCATACATACATACATACATACATACATACATACATACATACATACATACATACATACAGGCTAAGGCCAAACCTGAGAGAGGATGATGGGGCCACCTTGAGACTGAAACAAGCTTTCATCCTTCATCATTTGTACAATTTTCTGGGTGAATTTTTGCATTGCTTGCTGAAAATGAAACACCAAAAACTTGTAAAAGATAAACAAAAAAATCAAGCAATTTGCATTACTTTTATACCTTGAAAGGCTCATTATCTGTTCTAAAGCTAATTCCAGGAACATATTTCAACCAAACAGGAAATCCTCTGGGGAAAAAAAGAAAAACAGTCATCAATGAAATATAGAAAATAAACATATCCACTAATAAAAAGTATTCATTTTCATTACCCAAAGTTCCATTCTCCACAAATGTAAGGCCCAATGCGAAGATGAACAAAAAGACCAGCTTTTTTGACCAATTTGATGAACTTTACCAAATCATATCTCCCTTCAAAATTATACTAACACCCAGAAAACAGAAAAGAAAATTCATAAGAAAAAAAAAAAGCAAGAAATTTTATTTAAAAAGTTGGGCTTTTACATTGCCAGGAGAAGGTTCATGGAGGTTCCAAAAGACATAAGTATCAATAACATCCAAGCCACCATCTTTAGCTTTAAGAACAAGACTTTCCCACATCTGCATTCCATTTACACAATCAATATTTTCCCGAGAAAATTTCTGGGGAATGTGATGAAATTTCATAGAAAATCAATGTACTACTACTACTACCTCAGGGGTGCTTCTAGGATAATGTATGGAACCAGAAAAGAGAATTCTCCTCTGCCCATCAATGAGAAGAGCCTTACTATCATAAGTAACATTGCACTGAGTCAGATTATGACTCAGAAACACCATTGCAATGCATAGAGAAAACCAGAGTGAAGAAGAAGAAACTGAGTTAGCTTCCATTTTTTTCCCAAGCTGGAAAGAGATAGATAGACAATGAGGAGGGAAACAGTTTTTGTTATATAGTGCTGTGCACTGTCACTACTACTACTACACAACAAAACTCATTTTTGTCTCTCATCATTTTTTTTCCTGGAAAGATTAACAAAATGAGAACAAATAATAAAAAAAGCCAGGATTTTGGGTTGAGGATTCTTTTGGTTTTTCCCATTTTTAATCTGCTTTTGCTTTTCCACATATAACGTATATGCTGAAAACAAATATATATATATATATATATATATTATCATATTCATGAGGAGGCCATGTTCCAACTAACTTTAGCACACCATTTTTGCAACAGAAAAAAAGTTTTTTTTTTTGAGCATTGGGATTTGATTATAACACGGAGAAGATGTGGATTTTCAATTTGTTAGTAGTGGGATTTCACCATTGATGGAAACCATGAGGTTTCTGTTTGATGATTCCACTTTATATATCATAGCTAGATTATTTTTTCCAATGCATTTGGCCTTTTCTATAGTTTGAGAAGTCGGCATTTTGGTATAAGCTGTGATCAAATTCTTTTACATGTTTTCTTTTGGTATAATTTGCTTCTAGTCCTTATACTGATATACTCTCTGTACACATTCGAAATGTAGTATTTCTACTTTTAATTTCATGAATTTAGTCCATGTACTTTTAATTTGATAATTGGAATTCAATCGATAACACTGTCAAAACACTATTGCGAGCCGTTGAGTGACACTAATGGCAAAGGACAACGTTGTTCCTCCTAGGTGATTCAGATTCGAGCAACGTAATCTGCACGATGTGTGTACGTTTTCAAAAAGTTAAGAGTAAGGAACAAATGCTATCAATATTTGGATATACTTATTTGACCTTCCATGCATGTAATATTTACCCACACGGGTAATTTTTACATCAAACTGTCTCATAATCTAATTTAATAAATATCTTTTATGAAATTATCGATTGGACTAAATTATTAAATAAAAAATGGGACTAAATTCCAAAGATTAATACAACAAAAAATTGTCATGCATTATCACCTTAAACATGAAGCAAAGAATGGAATGATTTAAACGAATCATTTATTTTCTGATTGAAACTTTTTCTTCATATTATCCCTTGTAATTAATCATTAGGCCAATGAAAGCCTAACGAATAAGTTAAAAGAGGAACACTGGAGGGCCATGTCTGACCCACTTGAATTCTTCCCCATGTGAATGTCAATATTGCAGACCTTATTGACCTTAACGAAGTTATATGTAGATTTAATTATTTATGGAATATGGTTTTTCTCGATGTTTTGTTCGATAGTCATATAAATTTCAATTATATCCGAAGTTAAACTGGATTAAAATAATTCATTTATATTAGTGGGCACTAGTTTGCAACTAATTGTTGGTGAGGAAATAACTAAAAAAAGAGGGTCTATAATTAATTAATTAATTTTCCATGTTGAGTGAGTTATAAGTAGAGAATTTTCACCTATTGTAAGGATAAAGAAAAGAATATGTATAGGTCATCTTCAATCTTTTAATCTTTCATTAAGTTGTTTAAATTCCATTAATCGAGTAACAAATTTCGATATATTTCTTAAAATATCGATAAATTCCACCCAAAACCCAAACTGACTAATTTGTTAGTCAAGTTTTTGGATTCCGTTAACCGGATTAACAAAATGGCAATCTCTGGATGCCGATAAAAGTGCATCAAAGACGAACTCGAATTCAGTGGTGATCGATGGACATGGATCCATGATGCATCTCATGATCTCAAGTCTCTCAACCACCACCATCCAAAATTTGTGATTGGTGCTGTTGACTTTAGTGTTACCTTTTTTTTTCTCTGAGTTGGCCTTGGCCGTACCCACTGCACTAACATGCAAGCTGTGGACTGTATAGCAAATAATAGAAAACTAGGAAAATGACATCAACTTGTTGAACTCGACGGTGAATGTTTCGACGACGGATGAGATTTGACATTCTTTTCTCCATCCTTGAGCAATGTCTGCAGTAAACGTAGAGAAGGATATTAACCGGAAGTCGGTTAACTCGTGAAAATGCCATTGATAACAGCTGTAACTGTAAAACTTGTAGCAGTTGCAACAACATCGACAAATATTCTCGTTTCTTCTAAAGATGGATCGATTAGGATATGCTACTTACCTGGATATAACCTGCTAAAATGAAATCAAGCTTGAAACCACCTTCGAAGCTTTTTAGAACTTTGCTTTTCAACATCAGGTGTTTCGGATTTTGGCTGTGAGAATTTTGATCTATATTGTTCAATTAGCATATCAAGTTAGTCTACAACATCCCGCCTGCTGGATCTTCATTCTGTTTTGGTCTTTTTCATTTCGAATTTGTCTCTCCGTCCTGCCCCTTTCCCTGTTCTTGTCGCGTCCTCTCTTTTGGCTTGAAAACTGCTGCCACCTCCTTTGAACTTCGATTTGCGGGTACCATTAACATTTGTTTCAACCTTAACTGAACTTCCAACAGCAGGTTTCTGGCCACTCTTGTGATCCTTGGATTTACGATTTGGTCCTTTCTTCTTGTTGGAGCCTTCCAAGTTTTCTTTTGAAGGAGATGGTTTTGTCTTTTCACCTGCTGGATTTGGCTTCGACTTCTTAATAACTTGGCCTTCACCGGTGGCAACTGTGTTTTCCATCTCAGGCTTTTTAAACTCGGAATGTTTTGTTGCCCTTCTATCATCTCTAGATTTCCGTTTTCCGGATTTGTTAGGGAGATCATCCAACAGATGTGACTCGGCATTTTGGTGTGCATTATTCAAATCATCACTGGCATCCTGCTGCTGAGCTTGTAACTTAGCTTTTCTTAGTTTCAATGTCTGCACGTTATCTACAGCAAACTCCACTATGGGACGATGCTCAGGGCCAAACATTTCTACGAATAACTGATGACAATTAAAGATTAGAACAGAAAAGAAACAATGCCCTCGAGTAAACTTTTTCCTCTTCGATGTTATTGATATAAACTACCCATGAATGCAGAATGCATGTAAGCTAAAAGCAAAAACAGAACAAATGCATTACCAGGGTTATTATTTAGAACCCTCAGGGCAACAAGTGCATGCTGATGCTCGGAAAACTGAACAAAGGCAACCCCACGTGACTGATTTTTTATAACAACCTTTCCCTTCTTCAAAGTTTTCAAGAACTTAATCTGCATGAGCAATGTTAAGAGTTACAAGAGTTCTAAATATGAAGAAAATTATCGCAAAGAACAAGAAATAAACATTATATAAACAACTTTTAACTAACCTGTCGTATTACAGGCTTTTGCTTTGTAGCTCGTGAGGTAACTGCATCGATACAAAGCTGTTTCAATTATTTCTCTGTCATGGATTTCGGCAAATTATATATAACAAGTCTTGTCTTTGAAACATGAAAATTTGGAGACTGAAGCTTGGTCATCTTTTTCTCATGCAACCTGCAAGGTGTCACGGCCTTAGCCTTTAGTTCACTCGGTCGCTAAGCCGTGCGGCACTTGAAAATGACTCTTCTCGATTAAGTCAGCCTTTTCTCTCGATTGATCTGCTCAAAATAAGCAAACAACACATTAGTCCCGCGCCACAAAACCATTCTTCAAGCCATGGTCGAAACCGTGGGGCATAGCGGATGCACATAGTCGACTCCCAGCTTCTCTGTAGGAAAGAAAAACGGTTTTTATTTTATTAGAAAAAAAAAGAAACATCGGATTACATTAGAAAACTCACCCACACCATCGACTTGGGCAGTAGGGGCCGCCTCGATGGTGTGTAGGATACATACATTTACCAGTGGATCAGACCAAACTCTGCCGACTGTCCACCCCCTACATATATGCGGAAAAAACATCATAGAAATGACCCGAGTAAACATTCTATTGTTTGAAATGAGGACACTTTTTCCTAACTAAAGAAATAATTGAAAACAAAGACTCTTCTTCCTAAAACATTGATGTGCTTGAAAATGGGGCATGGTAGAAGTGACTCGGTTGTGGCCCCGGAACTCGGTTGTGACACCATGTGAGGGGATGGCCACAACATCCTCCCCCACATAACTTGTCGACGCCCTCATCGACTGAGCTGCAAGGAACTCCTCGATTTTCTGCTTGAACGCCTTTAGGTCATGATCTCTCTCCCAACTTGTCTCTTCGGCTCCGAGACCTTCCCACTTGACCAGGTACTCACGAACAGGCTTCTTCTTGGACACCGTAACAAACCTATCAGCAAGGATCTCCTCAACTCGACGTTCTGATGGGGGTTTGGTACAGATGGGGCCCCGATCAATCTGTCCTCGGCTAACATCCGAGGGGCTCGCATGAAAAGGCTTCAAGTTGCTCACATGGATTTCTGGGGTGAACTTTCATCCATGAGGGCGGCTGGATCTTGTATGAGTTATTTCTAACTTTGGCCACAATCGGTCATCGGGTCCTTCATACTTTCGCACCAATCGCCGATCTCTATTCCGTAAGAACCGTGAATCGTTTCGCCATTAGCTTCACAAGCACTAGATCGCCAACTTTGAACTGTTGGTCCCTTCGGCCACGATCCGCCCACTTCTTTATATGTTTTGCAGCTTTCACTAGATAAGCCCGAGCAATCTCTGTATTTTGGCGCCACTCCTTTGAGAAATTAAAAGCTCGGGGACACTTTCCTTTGTATAACTCTAGAGTGGTGTGTGGAAGCCGCGGCTGCTGACCTGTCACAATTTCAAAGGGGCTTTTATTAGTAGCAGAACTCTTTTGTGAATTAAAACAAAGTTGTGCCACATCCAACAAAGAAGGCCAATTTTTTTGGTTGGCCTGGATAAAATGCCTTAAGTACACTTCTAACAACCCATTAAAGCGCTCCGTCTACCCATCCGTCTGGGGATGATAACTTGATGACAATTTCAGTTTGGATCCCAACATCTTGAATAACTCTCTCCAGAAATTTCCAGTGAACCGACCATCCCTGTCACTAACGATATCTTGTGGGACACCCCAATACTTTACCACATGTTTAAAGACTAACCGAGTTGTCTCCTCCGCCGAACAATATTTGGGGGCAAGGATAAATGTAGCATATTTTGAGAACCGATCCACCACCACAATGACAGCTCCAAGATCCCCCACCCGAGGCAAGTTCACTATGAAGTCGAGTGAAATGCTCTCCCAAGGTCGTGCTGGCACTGACAATGGCTCCAACAATCCTGCAGTCTTTTGTCAATCCACTTTGTCTTGCTGGCAAATAAGGCAAGTCTTGGTATAGTCCATAACATCATGTCGCATGTGCGGCCAATAATATCCTTGTTCCAACAGGGCCAAAGTACGCCGCCAACCTTGGTGACCTGCCCAGGGAGTGTCATGGCATTCACGTAGTAGTTTCTGTCTAAGTTCTCCCGCTCTCGGGACATACATACGCGGACCTTTCGTCATTAGGATCCTATTCTCTACCCAAAAGGTCTTCGATTGGCCACTTTCCACCATCCTCAATATTGCCATCATCTGTGGATCCTTTCCCATATTCTCCATTATGAGTTCCCGGATGTCATTCGTCACCCTACTAGCTGACATAGGAGCAATCAATCTAAGGGTTGCCAGATCGGCCCTTCGACTCAACCCATCAGCTACCTGATTCTTCTTCCCAACTTTATGCTCAAAACTGAAATCAAACTCCGCTAAGCGCTCTTGCCATCTTGCTTGCCTTGCCGACAGTTTTGGTTGTGTCAGGATATGACTAGCAACTGTGTTGTCTGTTTTAACAACAAACTTTGAGCCCAACAAATAATGCCTCCAAGCCCTGAGACAATGGATCACAGCTAGAAGTTCCTTTTCTTGAGTTGCATATCTCGTCTCGGCACCACTCAACTTTCGACTCTCAAAGGCCACATGGTGGCCACCCTGCATAAGTACTCCCCCTATGGCAAAGTCAGATGCATCAGTTTCAACTTCCATTGGTTTCTCAATGTCTGGTAATACTAGGACTAGGTCGTTCATCATAACAGTTTTTAGTCCCTCAAAAGCATCTTGACACTTTTTAGACCAGACCCACTTCTCACCTTTCTTTAACAAATTGGTAAGTATATCTGTCCTCCGAGAGTAGCCTTCGACAAACCGTCTATAATAGTTAGCTAATCCCAAGAATGATATGAGCTCACTGACACTCTTTGGAGTCGGCTATTCTTGGATTGCCTTCACTTTTTCCTCATCCATTCGAACATGTCCCTGCCCAACGAGGTGTCCTAGGAACTTAATTTGACTTTGGGCAAAAGCACATTTCTCCCTTTTAACAAATAGCTGATTATCTCTGAGTCTCTGCAACACTAACCGCAAATGGTTTTCATGATCTGTCAAAGAGGACCTATATACCATTATATCATCCAAGTATATCACCACAAACTTGTCCAGAAAATCATGGAACACCCGGTTCATCAAGGTGCAAAAGGTTGCAGGCGCATTGGTTAGCCCAAATGGCATCACAAGAAACTCAAATGCCCCATATCGAGTAACACAAGTTGTCTTGGTTCATCTCCCTCGCCACTCTTACTGATGATACCCCGATCGAAGATCCGACTTTGTAAAATATTTCGCGCCACTTAGCTGGTCGAACAAGTCCGCAACTAAGGGGATGGGATACTTGTTCCGGACAGTCACTTTGTTTATGGCTCTATAGTCCACACACAATCTCAGGCTCCCATCATGTTTCTTCTGGAACAACACGGGCGCCCCAAATGGCGCTTTTTAGACGGTCGAATAAACCCGACTTTTTAACAGTTCATCGAGTTGTTTCCTCAATTCAGCTAATTCGGAGGGGCATACGGTGCGGGCATCTCGCATGAGGTTTGGCACGGGGACCAGTTCAATCTCATGATCCACCGTCCTTCGAGGAGGGAGCCCTTCCCGGCAACTGATCTGGCATGACATCTTTATAGTCCTCCAACACTCTCAAAATCCCATTTGGTACCCCTTCAAGGGTTGACTCCCCATGTAGAATAGGTAATATGACAAAAGAAGGTTCCCCCTTCTTCACCCCTTTCTTAAATTGTATTGTCGACACAGACATCTTTCGCTTCTTGGTAGAATGGTAGCCGGTACTACCCCGGGCAATCCCCTAGAAACAATAGGCAGCTCGCAGTAGGGACGGGGATGGCCTGGGCTTTTGTCATAAAATCCAGTCCCAACACAACATCAAAATCGTCCATAGGGGAAACAGTAAGATCCACGCTTCCCTCCAGGACCCAAGCTTGGCCTTCACCCTCTTAACACTTCCGCAAATTTTGGCGGCAGCAGTAATTAATCGCTTTTCATCGTCCCACATCTCTAGTAATTGTTAAACCGCATCTCTTGACTTCCTCAGGTGAGATAAAAGTATCTGTTGCTCCCGTGTCAACAAGAGCCCTAGTTGCCTTCCCATTTATCACCAAGTCCACGTACATCAAGCCCTTTCCCGGTTCTTTCTTTATGTTGTCCAATTGCGATTGTAATGCACTCAGAAAACGAATAGACTCAATCCTGGCCAAATCGATCTCACTATTCTCTGTAGGTGGGTTAGGGAGTGTGTCATCAGGCCGTGAAAGTTCCAAAGCACTCAATGCACCCCTATGTGGGCACTCAGCCACGCGATGAGGCCCATTACACAGGAAGCATGCTAAGGGTAGCCTATTTGGCCCATTCCTCGGCGTAAAGCCACCATTCCCCCTATTCTGCACTGGCTCCTTGTTTGGAAGTCCTCTTCCGGCTCCCCAGTTATCGCCTCTCCCCCAGCCGTCTTACTCCCATTACCCGCATGGTTATTGCTCCCACTAGTTGGGGCCTTGCGTTTGTTTGAGCCATCATTGTAATCGTTAAGCCGCTCGGTGGTAGCGGCCATGGCGGCGACTACATCACATCCTGCCCGTTGTCTTTGAATCTCGGTTCTAGCCCATGGCTTTAGGCCCTCAAGGAAAGCAAACATCTTGTCTTTTCTCGACATGTCCTTAATATCCAGCATTAATGCCGCAAACTCTCTCACATAATCACGAATAGTCCCAGTATGGGTCAAATCCCTCAACTTCTTCCGAGCATTATACTCCACATTCTCCGGAAAGAAGGTAGCTATTAATTCTCGTTTCAACTCGTCCCAACTTTTAATGGAACACACGTCATTTGTGAACTTGGACCTCCACCACAATTTTGCATCCCCTGACAAGTACATAGAAGCCATCGAGACCTTGTCTTCTTCTATAGAGGTGCGAGTAGCCCGAAAGTATTGTTCAATATCAAATAGGAAATTTTCAAGCTCTTTGGCATCCTTGTTCCCCTCATACTGCTGAGGCTCAGGGACCCTATTCCTCTGGCCCCTTTCCATGGTCACTGAATTTCCCACAGCCACTTCAATCAAATTAATTTGAGCCTTAAGCTCCTCTATCTCATACTTCAGAGTACTCATTGCCTCCTTTGTCTCATTAGTGAGGTGTTTCACCATGTGAGCCAACTCCTGATGAGAAACTTCAATTGCTCGAACTCGTTCACTGGTCACCACATGAGCCCTCAGGGCCGCCACCGCGGCTTCTAGCTCCTCATACCTATCGGGGTCTATGGTCCTACCCCATTGTGCAGGCACTCTAGCGCCATGTTACGCCGAAGTACCTGCGCCCGCTAGCACCTCAGTTCCCGGGATGACTCTTGGCCCCTGATGCTTACGCGTAGTCACTATCCTTGGGTTGACTCCTACCACACTAGTTCCTGCACAGGAAGAATGATAAGCACCACAATGCCTATTAATAACTCAGCACCACTGTGCTTCAAGAGGGAGTAAGCACCACTGTGCTTTCCCACTCAAAAAAAACTCGGCACCACTGTGCACAAGAAGCAAGAGAGCACCACTGTACATCAAGAGGGAATAAGCACCACTGTGCTTTCCCAATAAAAAACTAGGCACCGCTGTGCACTAGCAACAAGAAAGCACCGTTGTGCTTGAATAATAAAAAAAATTGAGCACCACTGTGCCACAATTATTAAAAAGCACCTCTGTGCTATTGATTACGCACCTCTGTGCTTTTCAACGCAATGAACAGACAACACCACACCCGAAATTGAGTGCAACAACCTTGCTCTGATACCACGTGTCACGGCCTTAGCCTTTAGTTCACTCGGTCGCTAAGCCGTGCGGCACTTGAAAAGGACTCTTCCCGATCAAGTCAGCATTTTCTCTCGATTGATCTGCTCAAAATAAGCAAACAACACATTAGTCCCGCGCCACAAAACCATTCTTCAAGCCATGGTCGAAACCGTGGGGCATAGCGGATGCACACAGTCGACCCCCAGCTTCCCCGTAGGAAAGAAAAACGGTTTTTATTTTATTAGAAAAAAAAAAGAAACATCGGGTTACATTAGAAAACTCACCCACACCATCGACTTGGGCGGTAGGGGTCGCCTCGATGGTGTGTAGGATACATACCTTTACCAGTGGATCAGCCCAAACTCTGCCAACTGTCCACCCCCTACATATATGCGAAAAAAACATCATAGAAATGACCCGAGTAAACATTCTATTGTTTGAAATGAGGACATTTTTTCCTAACTAAAGAAATAATTGAAAACAAAGACTCTTCTTCCTAAAACATTGATGTGCTTGAAAATGGGACACGATAGAAGTGACTTGGTTGTGGCCCCGGAACTCGGTTGTGACACCATGTGAGGGGATGGCCACAACACAAGGCATCTGAAAAGCTTTAGAAAAAGAATTTGGGAAAGTGAAATTTCACAAGAGAATCACTAACTGAAACAAAGACAGAGGAAACCAATAAGAAAATCCATACATTTTGCGTTTTTCCATATCACTAGCTGAAACATCTTTAGCAGCTGCAGTCCCTTCAACTATAAGACCTTCCTATTAAATCATAAAAACAAGAGTCTCAAAACTATACTTATGAACACATTAAGTAAATAGAAATTTAGTTGATTGTAAAGTCAAGCAACCTTTGCCAGGTAAAGATTACGTTGGTCATGCTCCTCAGCTTTGGCCTTATCCACTTCCTTGTCAAGTGTTGACTTCAGATCCAACGCCTTCAACACTTTGAGTTGTCTACCTTTGAGAAAAATACCCAAACCAGATGCAGCATTTGCTGCAGAAACTGCTGCAAGAGCTGCATCTGTTGTTTTGAACTTGAGAAAACCAGTTCCTCTCGGTCGCCTGCCAGGGGAGCCAAAAGGCCGTTCATGTTTATTAACTTAAGGGAAAAAGAAAAGAAAAACAATTCGAATTGAGTCATACTTGGTAACTGGATGAAGGACTGGAACAAAGGATTGCACTTCCCCAAATCCTGAAAACCTTTCTTTCACTTCGTTATTGTCAATATCAAATGGAAGATTGTTTATGAAAATTGTTCTCTTCAATTCATCTTCTCCATCTGTTTGTTTATGTTTTCTGGACTCTTCAGGTTTAGTCATATTTGATTCTATCTGACATATTCGAGTCATCTAGCTCTATACCACCATCACCATCAACATTCTCACCTTCATCCTCCACGTCGATGCTACTACTATCACTTTCCTTCTCTATTTCATTCAGCTGCCCTGCAAAATCACTAGTAATGAGATAGATATCCGACTGCAAAATTCAATGTAAAAGATTGATAAGGTTAAGCCAACTCATTTATCTCTGGATCAAACAGGTAAAGGCTAGGAGAAAACAAGATAATAAACATACTTGACTAATGGATGAAAATCAGTTAGGGGCAACAAACCATCATCTGAAGCAACAACAGCGTTAGCACCACCACTATAAAGTTTCTTCGGAACTGCCCAGTCGACAGCTATGGGTCTTTTACCAAAAATTTTCCCATTGAACTTCTGAATGGCCTGAAAATGAAAAGCAATGTAAAAACAGATGGCCAAAAAAAAATCTCCAAACTTTCACATATTTGGACCGAAGGATAAACCAAATGTACATTTTCTGCATCCTGTTTACAGGTGAATTTGACAAAAGCAAAACCCTTGGATAACCTGTAAAAAAGGAGGAAAACCAATTACAAGAATGAAAAAGAAAATACAAAATTTAATTGACAATTTAAACAATTGATTACAAAAAGAGGATACCCTGTTTCAGAATTATGTGAAATAGATACATCCCAGACAAAACCTACCACTGAGAACATATCTTTTATCTCATTTAATTAGCCTGCAACAATGTTCAGTAAGCTACTTTAGACGTCAAGGACTTTTAAGTTTCAACCACCAAAATCGGTAATAGGGATAATCGTAATTCGTAATACACCGCTAAACACCAAACAACCTTGAAAGGAAGATTTCTGATAATTAGTTTCCACTAATAATGTAGAAAGTATGAATTTTTTCAACTCCCTACAAACCTATCATAAGAACTCTTCAAATATAACATTATTACTGAGCTTTCATTTTTCTAGTTTCTAGGGTAATCAAGAAGTGTTCAGTTAAATGGTACCAAAGAACAACATTTTCGCTTACCATGTCGCTCAAGCTCTTCTTTGGGAAGAGGATAAGTTACAGCACAAACTGTGTCACTCTCCTGTGCACATGGGTGAACAGCTTCGGCCATCTCAATATTCCGAAGGCCACCAAATATGACTGTCCTAGCAACCCTTCATAACATTGACAGGAGAACAGAAAAGTCATGCCTTAACGTGTCAGAAAGTGAATATCATAATTTTCAATAAATAAAAAACTAAAGATGCATAAAATAACATGTTTCTAATATGATGTGGAAAAAATATTAAGCGCTCTAAAGATTCATTTCACAAGTGAAAATTAATTAAACATTGTTTTCCAGGAACTAGACAATAATGTTAGAGGTCCATATCTAATTCCAATATTTGATATTACAAAGCCTAGTTTGTCACATGGATTGGAAAAAAGAATTTAGTACCTTTGCTTTTCAGAACAGTTCTCTTTATTAGCTAGCTCCGCACAAAGTGTTGCTGCTTTTCTAGGTTGTACAGGTTTCTGTAGATTCACATTCAAAATATCAAATAAAAATCAGGAAAGAAAACAAGTAATTAAGGGAAATTAAACCGAATAACTAGAATAATAAGAAAACTTCTTAAGATGTAACATGTCTTTGGCAGGTTTGAACCATGCTCGTCCACAGTCGAGGTAAAACCATCCTTGACATTTTCTGTCTTCATGGCATCATCTGAGGCAGCTACATATTAAAGTTGAGACAACATATATGTACAATTCCAGAAATATTTTGAAGTATACAAACCTTGGGTTGCCTTAAACCGCCGCTGCTCCAAAGAAGCACGATGCATAGCATGTTTAACCCCGATTTTATGACCTCCAACAGAAGAACCATTTTTCAGCTCAATAGCACGAGTGGCATCTTCTATAACAGCACTGAGAAAATTATAACAAGTACATCACAACTGGTGTAGCGATGTCTTTCTTTCTTCTATCATCGCTAAATAAAACGTGGCGTTTTCGAAGGTGTTTTTGAAAGGTGTTTGTGATTTTTTATATAAAATATTTATTCCGTGGGGTTTTAAAAGAAACCGCTTTTAAAAAATGGAGTCGCCACCAGCCACTTAGGTAGGTCGGACACCATAAAACCAGAGATTCAAAAAATGTTGGGTTCGGGAGTCGGTTACGGATGGGGAAGGATTAGCACCCCCACACTGCCCAAAATTGGTACTTTAATAATTATCGCTTTATTAATATTGGATTTTCCGGATTAGAGTGACGATTATTTTAAAATTCGGTCATAATTGCGAATAAATTTTAAGGGCCCTGTTATCCGAGAGTAAACGCCCAACCACTATCACTACGCCTGATACTGGCCCCGTTTACGCTCGAATAAAAGGGCACCGCATTGACAAGTTATAAATCATATGCAATCTTAGTGGCAAAAATATAAAACATGGCAAAATATTTAGATGTAATAAATATTGACATAACAGAATATTAATCTAACATAGATGATATTCTAGACTAAAACATGCATATATACATGTTATTCTAAATAATAGATGATAACAACTTTAACAAAACAGAATAACAAGGTAGGAATAATTAAGTATATAGACGAACAAATATTAAAAAAAAGACATACATGTTATTAATAAAACACATTTCAACATATATGAACAATATATCATACGTAAAAGAAGACACACTAACATGTAACCTAAAAGCCGAGAAAACATACAATACGTACAAAAATACAATAACATGTTGTTTTACGAGTCAAATAGAACATAACATGCTTTAATGCGAATAACCGGATAAGAAACATGACTATCATAAGCTTAACACCTATATACCTATAAACATAAAATACGAGTCATATGTGAAGGACATAAAATAAAACAATAGAACATCAGCATATACGATTATAATACGAACATGAATATTTACAAAGAATACAGGACTGAAATGAAAGAAAAATAAATGTCAGTGGCAGAAATTAAAGAACAATAATATGTAATTTAGGGACGAAATTGCGAAACAAACAAAACCTAAAAGGACCGAATCGTAATTAGACAAGGCGGACCCAAAACGAAAAGTTCAAAAACGCGGGATGATTAAAGGCGTAATTTTACCATTTAAAATCTGAATCGGTGTAATTTAGGGACTGGATTACAAGATTTTGAAATATCATGAGGACTGGGATTGTAATTATACCATGCGGCAAGACAAAAATGAAAATATTGAAAACGCGGTGGGATTAAGTGTGTAATTTACCCATTTAGTAAAATAATAATACTTATATAAAGGCTATTTTCAGACCGAAACCAAATTTTCTTCATTTTCGTTTCATTCTTCAGTTTTCATAACCCAGCCTTATTTTTTTCTCTCAAATGTTCTTATAAAATCCAGATCCGCATGCGCGTCGCCGCTATAACCCGCAGCAGCAGCTCTCAAAAAATACACCAAAATAACTCATTTTTCATCCTCAACATGAATCCGCGGTTGGATTCAGAGGATACACCCTTGTTTGCCCTAGATCTAGAAAATACGAAGCGAAAAAAAATTTTTAAACCAAAATAAAACTACCAGGGGTCTTCCTCTCCTTTAGTTCACCACATCAGGCTTGGAGAAGCCGAAAGACTTATCACTTAAGGAAGAGAAGACCCACACACAGAGATGGTAAGATGACTTTCTTCTTTTTGTTTCTGTTTTTTTTTCTTTCGTATATGCATGTAAAAAAAAGAAAGAAAAAGAGACAAGTGTTTAGCACTGGACTGTCTTTTGATTATCTTGGATGTTTACAACTTTCAGATTTTTTTGTATTACAAGATCTCTGTTCTCTCTTTCTTTTTGTTACCCCTCCTTCCTTCCCCCGTTACAAAAGTCCCCGTTTCATATATATTATTGTCTCTGTTTGTTGCAAGTTGCATCTTGCTTTTTCAGATCTGAACTGACACTTTTGCTTGTTGTCTTGGGTATGTTCTGAACACAGGGACTGAATATCGGCGCGGTGGCGGTGTGGATATTCTGCCAGCGGCCAGACGCGTTCTCGGTCGTTAGATCAGATCTCGCCACGTGGAGCTCCGCAGTCGAAGAGTCAGAACGCGTAGATCTTACGCGCGCGTGGGATGTTAAAGCGACCGCGCGTGGACCACACGCGCGCGTGGCACTCGAACGGTCCATACGTGTGGAACACGCGCCTGGCAGATATTTTTGACTTCTTGGTTGTATCGTGGCCGTTGGATCAGATCTTGATCCAACGGCCCACAGTCACCTGCACATTGTAATTAGATAAGATTTAGATTTGGGCCAACCGGGCCTTGTAATTGGACTTGGACTTGGACTGTAAATTTTATTTGGGTTTAATATATTTAATTCTTTCATTTTATCAGCCCAATAATATTAATAATAATATTATAACAGCAATACATATACATACGAAAATGTATACTTATATTATACAATCATTAATTAATATAATATTCTAGCATACGTATAATCATACATATAATTAACATAACATCTATATATTAATCAAATACGCTCATACTCTAGATACATACGCGACATACATACACCCCTAATACGTATACATAGCTTATACATGCACACACCACCTTATATTAGTAACATTCATAAATATACATGCAATATTAATATATTTACAAGTGAAAATGAGTGATTACAACTGGTAATGAAAATAACACAACATTGAAAAACAACAAAAGCAACAAGGATAAAAACGAACATACAACGGTACGAAACCTAAACCCCGATGTTCAGTTGACCCTATGAACAATATCATGAACCATATCAGTATTCTTATGAACAAAGAATTAAAATCATAATGAAAATTTAAAATGTGTACCTTGAAGGTGTAAATCACTTACCCTTCTTTGTTACCATAAAGCAACGCCTGATTGGACCAACATCGCTAAATGTTTCTTCAAGCTAGGATATCATTAAAACATATAAAAAAATAAACGCAAATGAAAATACTACTGATATCTACTTATAAACGCATGACTAAAAACTTAGTATTTGAGCTAATTTTCCAGTCTAAGAAAATACCTGAGAGTTGGCAAAAGAGTAAGGCAAGTTCGAGACGAAGACTGTTGAAGGCGAGTGTTCGGATTCGGGTCTCTTCTCGGATCTCTTGTTTTTCCCTTGCTTTGGCTGCTGAGTCAAGTTTGGAACCGGTTCGGGTCGGAATGGAAATGGATCCTGGAGGCTCCGAATGAATGTGCGGCATACGTTTCCGTCTATGTTTTCATGGGCCTAAATTTGGATCAGGGAGGCTTCTGTAAAAAATTGAATTAGAATGGGGATGCACTTATAAAAAGTTTTCGGTCGAATTATCATTTTGGTCCCTCTACCATACTCAAATTTGATATTTGGTCTTTGTATTTTAGTTTGACATATTTAGTCTTCTACTTTTATAATATTATTAGTTTGTCCAGATAGCTAACACTACTAATTATTTCGATTAAAATAAACATCTAGGGATGGAATCAAGATTTGACAATGTGAGGGATCAAGTTGTCTAACATTAAAGTTGACAACGACTTAATAAGTATTTAATCTCAAATTTTTGAGGGGACCATGTTTAACCTGAACCAACATCCAAATCTCAGGAAGAACCCCATTATTTTCAATCACCACATCCTCGGATCGTAACTCAACATCCAAATCTCTAATAAAATTGTTCTTCTGGCCTGAACCAACCTGGCCGGCGACCATGTCGTGGAATGAGAGCTTGCTGGGATATCCAGATTGGCAGAAGAGACAACAGGTCCAGTCGGAGTCTCAGAACCAAGGTCAATCACCCCATCCACCCTCGCCCCCGTGGCAGCCTGTTGAAATCTCTAGAGCCTGAAGCGTTTCAGTGGCACTAACATTAACCAGAATCGGATGCTCCGAAGAGCCATCACGCGGCCGTCCGGACGGAGCCGGCTGTTGAAGTCGAGTAGGGTTTCCGATAACTGCGGAGCTTTTCATATTTTACTAGTTTCCGATGTGGCTTAAGCTTTTAGTTTTTTTAATGTTAGTGTAAGTAGTTATCTACCTATTTATCTATTCAACATTATTTTGTTGAAGTCTTTCTATTAAGTAAAAAATTAATAAAATTATAAACAAATAATCCCATGGTGTGAACGAGAGAATTAAAAATAAAGTATATTTGTTAAATTAAATTATTTAACTTAATTAATAATTTTAAAATTTATACTCGTAATCAAGACACATTTGTATTGAATCGTACAAAGGGTGGAGCCTTGGCGCCCATAAATGTAAGAAATTATGCAATCTTAATTTGGCAGTTCAAATAGTTTTCAAAACCTACCGATATTAATTTCTCAAGGCTGTTTACAATAATAATAATAAACAACAACTGTAGTACTACTTCTAGGACCAACTGCAAACCTTACTAAAGAAGAACAATCTGTTCCACAGACAGTTGTGTTCATCATATTATAAATCACTTGTTTGACCATTCCATGCCACGGGACCATGTAACATTATGATCACTAACGTATTAGCATCTATTAATACGCATCGTTTCGACTTTAAATCAGTATCGAATACTTGACCAAAAAATTAGAGAACAAATGGTTGCACAATTGTGATCCCCATATGCATTATTATCATTATTGTATCGGTATCGGTATCGATCCTACCAATTGATATGTCTTATTTTGTTATTTTAAATCAATACTAAATAATTTTTTTCTCGATTAGAACATTTTTTCAACGTTGGAAAATAGTCCATTGTGCACTAAATATGAAGGCAATGTGGTTTCTATGGACAGACATTTGTGGATGGGGGACATTGTGGGGTTTGTGCAAGTTGCATGACCTCTACCTTATTTCCCATACTTCCAACACTCACCCAAAATCAAAATCCTTAAAGTTCATCTTCGAATAAATCTCAAAACTATACATAAGTTTTGTTTTTGACATGTAATATGAATTGATTTTTGTGAAATTTTGATTTGATTTTTATGAACCGCTAACATTGTTATATGGAGACAAAGTTGAGAATTTAGTGTAAACGGGTTGAGATAAAATATATTTTCTGGAAGGCCAAATTAAAAAAAATGTTTTTAAAGGGCTTAAAATAAATAAATAAAATTTGAGGGATCAAAAGTATACATTTTCTACTTAGCTAAAAAGTTAAAGTTATGCTTAAATTAAGTGTTTAATACTATGGAAAGACTAAAAATGAAAGTTGCCCACTAACCAAGGAAAAATTAGGGTAAACTACTGCAACAGTCACTTATGTTTTAGCTAAGTACAGTTTTAGTTACTGATTTTTAAATTCGACCGATAAGATTACTTACGTTTTTTATATGTAAACTTTTGGTCACTGAGACGTTAACGTTTAACGGCAAAAAACTTCTCAGTGACCAAAAGTTTACAGATCAAAAAACGTACGTGACCTTATCGGTCGATTTTAAAAATCAGTGACCAAAACCGTACTCATCAAAAACATAAGTGATCATTGCAGTAGTTTACCATAAAAATTATTAGTTAGACCCCGCTCACCCATCATCTATGGTCTCAGCCAATAAGATCCACCTATCTCATTTTTTTCTAAGGTAAATTTTTACCTCTTTCCTATATGTAAATAAGGAGTGAATAGTTACTTAGAATTATTTGGAGGTTACTTTAAGATTGATAGATTTTATTAGATGAGACCATAGATAGAGATGAAGCCATGCAGTGCATGGAAGGGGGTTGTTGCCCTTCTCAAAAATTTTGGTATAATAGCATGTCTGGTATTTTTAATTTAAATATTAATCAAATAAAATATTTGTTCTCTCAACTTATAAATTTAAAAGATAAATAAAATCTTATTTCTTTTAATTTTTTTATCATAACTTTATTTTTGACAGTAAATAATATGATGAGCTGAGTCAATCTATAATATTTTTTTTCTCAACCAAAGGAGGCCAGGCCCCTATCTAACCCAAACGTCATCATTTTACTTTTACACGAATAGATATAAAAATAAACAAACAAATAAGAAAATAATTTCGAGCTTTAACCCGATTCATTTAGGTGGTCCACGGTCCGCCCCTCCCGTGGTCATGCCCTCATTCAAACCAACTGGTGCCTTCTTCTCTTTCTCTTGACAATATTTATTAATTGTTTTTAATTTTTAATTTCATAAATGGTTGAATAAAAAATAACTTATCTTCAAAGCATCATCGTTTGATCACATAAGCTAAATTGGAACCCATAGTCCTATTGCACACCCCAAGTTAAATTAATTCATCATTGATTACTCACTAATCAAGTTAAATTAACTCATCCACGTGTCAGTCCTATAATTTATCTATTTATATTAAAAGCATGGACGAAATTAAAATTTAAAATTGAAGGTAAAATATAAATATTAAAAGATAGGGAAAACAATTTATTCAATTTTTTTAGGAAAAAAATATAATGAATAAAGGTAACAAATTCCTCTGAGTGAAGAGCAAAAGTTCCTCTCAAAATAAAGGTGGATTCGTCCCATATTAGAGGGGACCAGTTTTTGTGGCACCAACTAAGATTATATATACTAAAATGATGAAATTAATATCAACATATTTATATATTATAAATATGAATTTTATTTATGATTTAAATAACTGTTTTGTTTAATTTTAAAATTATTATAACCGAGCAAACATATTTGATTGGTTGATCAAGTTGTTTATCTTTGTTTGCTAACATTTTTTTAGGTCATGAGTTCTAAACCCGGTAAGAGCACTCTCTTTCTTCCCCTAGAGTTTCTCCTTCCCCTCCCCTCTAGGTAAGATTATGATTATAATTTGTCAAAAAATTGTAATAACCAATGGGGTTGGTCCAAGTAGTAAGCAATTTGGTATCTTTAAGTAAGGTCTCGAGTTTGAGCCATTGTGTATGCAGAAAATTCTCGTTGGGAGACTCACCTACTAAAGTCAAGTGTGTGATACGGGTCGGTCCAGATTAATTAGAGGAAAGCCCTAAAAACCGAAAGGGCAACAAAAAATTGTGATAAAATTAATATTAACATAACTATATTTTATTAACTATAGAATTAAACTTACAATAATAATATATAAGAAGATATGATCGAGCCTATTTTTTTTAATGTACAAATTATAACGTCTAAATTATCTATAGTTCTCGAACTTTTAAATCAAATGCATTTAAATGGATGCGGAGAACTTTTTTTCCAACTAGGTAAATTATGATATATACCATTTAGAAATAAAAAGAGACAATAAAATCATTTTCTTTTAATTTATTTTGATTCACATGTTTGACCCTCGTTTTAAATTAGCCCATAAATTTATAATGTTTTAATTGCATCCTCAAACTATGACTCTAATTTTAAATTGATTTCAAACTTTTGAATGTTATAGCTTTATCCCAAAATATGGCTCTCATTCTAAATTTGTCCTCGAACTTTTAAACATTTCAATTTCATCATCAATTTATCGTTTGTGCCGTATCATATTATTACATAATATACATCAACGTTTACATGGCAATTAATGATTTTTATAATGTTTTTATTAACATGAAATATGAATAACATATCATGATAATTTGATGATAAAATTAAAACGTTACAAAAATAGAGATCGATTTAAAATGAAAGTTATAATTTAAAATAAAATTGAAATATTCAAATATTTAAAGGCTAATTTAAAATATGAATCATAATTTGAAAACATGTGGTGCAATTAACTTCGTAAGAAGTTGGAAGACAAATCATTGAACTGATTTGTGAATTAATGTATTAACACCTTTAAATAGACATTTTAATAATGGAAATAAAAACACATATTATATATATATTGATCTTATTAAATATGAATTTTAATTCAAATTTATGAAATGTTATGTGACTCAGTTTCTACAAAATGAAACATTTAAATTATAATTATAAAAATAAATTGAAAAAAAATAATCACATTTTAGTTAGCTTGCCATGTGTCAAAAGGTCAACCCACTGGAGGTTTTGTTTTCCATATGGATAATTAATGTATTTTTAATTCAATTGAATACTAAAATTCAGTCTATAAATTAACAAATTATTCTTAATTAGAACCTAGTTGTGGGTTACCGACTAATTTATCCAATGTAAAACCAGGTTTCGGTTGACAAATTCGCTTATAGAAAACCATATTATTTTTTTCTTTTTCGGTTTTTCAGGGTTTTGTTTTAGTTAATCCGAACGACCTACGTTGTACACCTGACTTTGACGGATGAGTTTTTTAGCTGAGATTTTCTGCATACACAAGACCACAAATTTAATATATACTTAAACGATACTAAGCTACTCATCACTTGTATCAATTCTTGTTGGTATAGAAAACCATATTATGATGTTGAATTAGTCCAATAAAAACATAAACTAACTAAGCTTTCATCATTCAAATTTCTTATATTTAATTTAGGATTTATTAGTATTAAATATATATAATAAGAGGAGATGAATTGTATTTTTGGTTTAAAATATTACATAGGTGCCGGCCCTTGGGAATTTCTTGGATTTTCAAATTAGATGGAGTAATTAGATGGTATTGTATTATTCAAGCAAAGTATTATTGCAGACCACTTGTACCAAACCATTCCAAATTTTTATATTTTGTTAGGTAATGTTTTTCGTTTATTTTCTTCCCTTTTGTGAATTATAACCATTCGTTTTTATCAGATTTAATTTTGTTATAATTCCGTCATAATTATTCCGTATTATATCTTTTTGGTCATTAAGTTATTCGAAGGTATTCTTTCAAAACAATCTACTCGACCATGCTCAACGGACATCAATCAAACGGACATTCGGACTGGGACGTACCAAAGACCTCTAGAGTTGTCTCACTCCAAAGTCATATTAACCCGACAAGATAGACGCCAAGTCCATTGACCCGTCAGCTAAACCTATCAATGGTAAGCATGGCTACCTTGTCTCAGCTATTTTATTTTACAAGGATTAGGCTTAACACCGTCATCAAACTTTCTTAATATATATACGAGACTATAAGCTTATCTCAAGCGGAATCTCGCCAAAAAAGAGTCAAACAAGTCTTATTTTCTTTGTCTTCATCTTTATCACAATTATAGCCGTCATTGACGACAACTCTTTGTCCAAATAAAAAAGAGTGAGCCGCCCGAAAGCCGATAACTTCCATCCGTCTCATGGTGACTATCAACGAATTTTAATTTTTAAACTTTCTAATTTCTTAACAAAAGGGAATTGTAACCTCCTAAATTTGACCTAATTTCTTAAGTCGAACCTTGGAAGTTAAGTTTGAAAACGTGTCCCTCAAGAAAGGATATTAGGTTTAGTAAATCAAATCGCAATTTAATTTTAATAGATTGAAACCACAAAATTATATCATTTAAATAAAATGTAGTCGTTTAGCAAAATTCCAAAAGTCATTATAAAATCTGAAAGAAATTCAAATAATAAATGCATGTCAAACCGATAAGTCTCAAATAATTGTAATGTCCAAAGTCCCAAATACAAAATATACGAAATAATAAATAATAGATAAAAACCAAGTGTCTGAATAACCATACTGTAAAATAAGATAAAGTCCAATGATATAAATCCTTCAAGTACCGTACGCCTAAGCCTGAGTATCTGAAAGAGGAACTAATGGGGAGTAAGCTATAAAGCTCAGTGTGTCTTTAAAGTGCAGATAAAAACACAAGACAGAAATTCGAACAACAAGCATAGTTCAACAGTCATTTCAATATACATATGAATACAATCTGAGACATAAGATGTAATGTCATGCACCCATCTCCATACACCGTCCGAAGAGTAAGGTTCCCAAAACCACTCTAACTACATCGTCACCATCCGAAATGGAACGACCCGAAGGTGGAACCACTGATCCGAAGCAAAATTCAGCCCGAATGGTGAACCCGCTGAACTTCCTCGTACAATTTCCTAACCCAAAAGATATGACATGTTCCGATTTATATTTTTCGAATCTGAGAGTATATCCGATCTTTTAATTCAATCTGAGTGCATACGATATATGTCCGATATTATTTTAGTCTAATTCTAATATTTTATGCATGACACGCCATCATACAAACATGTCATAATTCACAGATCATTCAGTCAGTCACATATACAACATGCACGCATAACATAGAGCACAGAAATGATATAGCACAGGAAGAGACACACCTTAGGTAGCTAATAACTCAACGTCGAGAGTGGCGTCTCCCACGCTTAGCTCTAGTATTCGGTCGAATAGATTCAACACCTACAAGGTCAACAAAAAATAATTATACCCCACTACTATTACTACTAGCATAACCACTAAACAAAGTCATACTCACGTGCAGAACTCGCAGGCTGTGCAGAAGGAGGTAGAACAGGTGGAGGAGGAGGAAGATTCCCAGGCTCTGAGTCAATGTCACCTGAACACAATAATATTCGATCAGATTCTAATATTCAAAATTCTCAAAATACTGACTATAATTAATTGTAGATAGCAAAACGGTCTTTTAGGTTTGAATTTGGGAAAACGGGTAGTGGATTTGGAATCAGAACGCCAAAATATAAAGTTAACTTGGGTCACAAAAAGTCAACGCTAACGTCAACCAAAAAGTCAACGCTGACATCAGTCGGTTAACGGGTTGGGTCAACGGGTCAGGTTCGGGTCATGGATTTTGGTTTGGGTTTCCCACAGATCTAGGCCCGTTTGGTCTCTCTCACTCATTGGGCTTGCCGGCCGATTTGGGTTACACTCAAATCCACATTGGCCCGAATGAATCCACCCCATTGCAGCCCTTACCATGGAAATTGAAACCCTAAGGCATACAACCCTTGACGGCGGCAGCCAGATCGACATCACAGCATCGGCGACGCTACAACTCGATGTCTTTAAGAATTCACGAAGGTTCACCAACTACGATCCACATCCTAAACTTTCGAAATAAAACCAAGAAATCTGGATTAAAAGCTTACCCACATACTCCATTTGACCAAGACACCGGGAAGTACGGCGGAGCAAAAGACAAAGAGAGGGAATGAAAACGGTGACGGCGGCACAACAACACAGACAAAAACTACAATGGATCCACTTGAGATTTCGATACGACGAGCTGTGCACGAAAGTGGTCGATCAGGGTTTATACGCGAGAGGATGAGGATAATATCGGAGGCGGTCGTGTACAACACGGACGGCTGTCGAGTTTGATCGAGGCTTCACCGAAAACGAGAGGGTTAGGGGTGTTATTTCCGAGAGGGAGAGAGGTTGAGGGTGAGGAAAAGTTTGGGTGAGGCTGATTTCTCAAGAATGAGATATGAAGAGTCAAGCAACATAACAAAATAGGGCAAAACCAATAATGGGTAAATTACATTACAAGGCTCCCTACTTTACCCGCATTGCACAATGGCCACTAAAGATTCGAACTTCTCAATTAGGTCAGTGAATTAATTAGGTATTTAGATTTTAATTCCCTTAAAAATTTAGGGTTTAGAAATTAAGGATTTAAGATTTGGGGATTTCCAATTTAGGGGAAAAATTGGGGTGTTACAACTCTCCCCTCCTTAAAAGAAATTTCGGCCTCGAAATTTACCTGGTCAAAGAGATGTGGATACTGAGCTTTGACAACGGCCTTGGGCTCCCATGTAGCCTCATCATGACCATGATTACGCCACAAGATCTTGACCATCTTAATGGTCTTCCTCCGGAGAACTTTCTTGTCATGAGCAAGAATCTCAACTAGCTCATCCTCAAAACGCAAGTCGGGACGAATCTCAATATCTTCCATAGGAATAATGTGAAATGGATCAGCATGGTAGCGTCTCAACACAGAGACATGAAAGACATCATGAATACGATTAAGCTCAGGTGGTAACTCAAGCTGATAGGCAACTGGTCCAACTCGCCGAATAATTCGATAAGGCTTAATAAAACAATGACTTAGCTTGCCTTTCTGACCGAAACGAAGTACCTTTCTCCATGAAGATACTTTTAAGAAAACCTCATCTCCCACATCAAACTCAAGATCCCGACATCTCAAATCGACATAAGACTTCTGTTTGTCAAAAGTAGCCTTATGTCGATCCCGAATCAATCTAACAGTCTGCTTAGCCTCAAGAACAATATTCGGTTCCAACAATCTGTGTTCATTAAGCTCAGTCCAACCAATAGGTTTACGACACTTACGCCCATACAGAGCCTCATACGGTGCCATCTTGATACTAGCCTGGTAGCTATTATTGTAAGCAAACTCCGCAAGGGGTAAGAAATCCTCCCAACTGCCTCTGTAATCCATAACACAACCCCTCAACATATACTCAAGAATCTGGATTACCCACTCAGACTGGCCATCGGTCTACGGATGATAAGCAGTGCTAAAGTTTAACCGAGTACCTAAAGCAGTGTGAAACGACTTCTATACCTTCGCTGTGAACCTTGGGTCCCGATCAGAAATGATAGACAAGGGTACCCCCTAAAGTCTAACAATCTTCGAGATGTAAAGCTTGGCTAACCTACTCAAAGAATAGTTAACCCGAAAATGAATGAAGTGTGTAGACTTAGTCAACCGGTCAACAATAACCCAAATAGAGTCTTTCAAATGAAGACCACTGACAAAATCCATCGTCACATGCTCCTATTTTCACTGAGAAACCTCAATATGCTGAAGTAACCCAGACGGACGCTGATGCTCTGCTTTTACCTTCAAATACTTCGACACAAACCCAACAATATCCCTTTTCAGGCCCTTCCACCAGTATCTCTCGCGAAGATTCTTATATATTTTATCCCCACCGGGATGCATAGAGTAAGGACTATCATGGGCTTCACGAAGGATAACCTATTTCAGGCTCGAATTCCTCGGAATACAATACCGACCCTGAAAACACAGTACACCATCATGGTCAATAGAGAAATCCTGAGATGTACCTTCTTCAACCTCTCTTATGCGGTGTATCAAAAATAGATCGCTAGGCTGCTCAGCTCGAATATCAGAAATTAGAGTATGAATAACCCGAAGTTCTGCCAAAAGACTGTCATCCTCATACAAACTTATCCGAGCAACCAGGGTTCTCAAATCTGATATGGCATTACGACTCAAGACATCGGCAACAACATTAGCCTTACCTGGATGACACTTAATTACGCAGTCATAGTCTTTAAGAAGCTCAAACCAACGTCGTTGTCTTAAGTTCATCTCATTCTGAGTAAGAAGATATTTTAGACTCTTATGGTCTGTGAAGATATAACACTTCTCTCCATAGAGATAGTGTCTTCAGATCTTGAGAGCAAAGATCATAGCAGCGAGCTCTAGGTCATGGGTAGGGTAGTTACACTCATGCGGTTTCAACTGTCTGGAAGCATAAGCTACTACATTACCATCATGCATCAGGTCACACCCTAATCTGGTATAAGAAGCATCACTATAGACGGTGTAAGCCTTCCCAGACTCTAACTCAATTAAGACCGGTGCTTCAGTCAACACAGTCTTAAGCTTCTCAAAACTAGTCTACTAAGCCTTAGGCCAGACAAAAGGAACATTATTTCTCAGGAGTTTAGTCAACGGAGCTGCGATGATCGAGAAACCCTCAACAAACCTCCGATAATAGCCAGCTAAACCCAAGAAACTTCAGATCTCAGGAACATTCATGGGTTACTTCCAGCTCATAATAGCCTCAATCTTCTTCGGATCAACCCGAATACCCTCAGCAGAAATGATGTGCCCCAAAAACATCACCTCTGAAAGCCAGAATTCACACTTACTGAATTTTACATACAGTTGTTTCTCCCTTAAAGTTTGTAAAACAATCCGGAGATGTTCCTCATGCTCAACCTCAGATTTAGAATAAACCAGAATATTGTCTATAAAGACCACAACAAACTGGTCGAGATAGGGTTGAAACACTCTATTCATCATATCCTTGAAGGCGGTAGGAGCGTTAGTCAACCCAAAGGGCATCACAAAGAACTCGTAATGACCGTAACGTGTCCATAAGCTGTTTTAAATACATCAGAATTCTTAACCTTGAATTGGTAATAACCAGATCTCGGGTCTATCTTAGAGAACACCGTAGTTCCCCGGAATTGATCAAAAAGATCATCAATACGAGAAAGGGGATACTTGTTCTTGATTGTCAGCTTGTTCAACTTTCGATAATCGATACACAACCGAAGTGTCTAATCTTTCTTCTTACAAAAAGAATAGGGGCTCCCTACGGAGAAACACTGGGTCGGATTAATCCCTTGTCTAGTAATTCTTGCAATTGTACTTTCAATTTTTTAAGTTCTTTCGGTGCCATCCGGTAAGGTGTCATAGACATAGGAGCTGTGCTCGAATAAACTTCGATACCAAACTCAATCTCATCACGCTTTGGCGGAACACTAGGCACTTCTTCTAGGAATATATCGGGAAAGTCTCTCATAACCCGAATCTTATCCATCCCAAAGTCGGACCGTCTCAGATCAAGAATGTAAGCAAGATAGGCAATGAACCTCTTCCCGATCATCTTTTCAGCTTTGAAAGCCGATATTACGTTGGATAGAAAGCCCTGATATTCTCCAAAAATAACTACCTTTCGATCATCAGAAGTTTTTAGAGTTGCTCTCTTCCTCTCACAATCCAGATTGACTCGGTGAGCATACAACAATCCATACCGAGAATTAGATCGAACTCTCTAAAGGGTAACTCTATCAGATTAGCCGAAAAAATTTCCCCTTGAATCTCAAGATGATAATTTTATACACCCTAGATACCAAAACAGGGTTACCTACCAAACTGTGTACGGTAACAACATTAGCAACATCCTCAACAAGAATTTCAAGACTCCTAGATACAGAACTCGCAACATAAGAATGAGTAGAACCATTATCCAACAGTGCAAAATAAGAGATAAAGTGAATAGAAAAGGTACCAACAATAACGTATGGCTCATCTCGATCCTTCTGCCTCCTAGTAGCATAAACCAACTCAGGCTATCTCGCCCCTAAACCAGCTGGTCCTCTACTCTGAACAGGCTTACCCCTACCAGCAGTATCCAAAACAGCAGATCTACCATGACCTCTTTCTCTACTAGAAGTCTGAACAGATGCCTGAGACTGACTCGGAACATAAGCAGATGAAGGTGCTATCGGACAATCTCTAAAAATATGTTCAAAGGAACTGCATCAGAAACAAGCCCCAGGCTGCCTCTTACACTCGCCTAGATGCCATTTCTTACAGAAAGAACACTGTGGCACCCTGTGAGAATTAGTCGAACCTCCAACACTGGTGGTCGGAACAGTAGATGTTACTAGTCTAGCCCTGTAGTAACTCTGATGGTCATACTCATCTCTAGTCCTCTTCCTCGACTAATTCCCATGACTGTGCTGAACTGATGCAGTTGACTGTCTTCTAGCCCGATCAATACCCTGAGATTCTGTCATTTCTTCATAGCTTCAATCCGCTTAGCAGTTCTGGCCCATTGGGTGATCTCCTTATACTCCGTATCCTGATGTAAAGTAACTCCGATTTTGATGGAAAAACCCAGCCCTCTCAAGAACCAGTCACACTTCTCCTTTTCTATAGTAACTAGCCCCAGAACATACTAGATAAGCCTCAAAAATTCTATCTCATAGTCATTAACGCTCATATCATTTTGCTCCAGATTCATAAAAATCGTCTCGACACTTTGCCAGATACTCAGGCCCAATATACCGGTCATGAAATGACTGTCTGAAAAACTCCCATAAAATCTGACTGGTTGGAACAACTTTTTCCTCTACCTCCTACCAGTTTTGGGCCTCACCCTGCAACAATGATACAACAACTCTCAATTTTCGGTCGGCAGGATATTTCATCTCAACAAACAAACGCTGAAGTTTCTTCAGCCAATACTCCGCATCAGCTGGGTTTGTACCCAACTTGCCATCAAACATAGTCATCCCAGCAGCTAAGAACTCGGTGGAAATAGGTTTCTTACGCCTTCAGACTGGCGGAGGTAACAAAGCAACTCTCTCTACACTGTAACAGAATCTATGCCCACTATCTCACTATCCCCGGAATCATGTGCACCAACACTCTGCGTCTGCTGACCAGGTGTTGTATTCTGAGCTCCAGCTTGATTCTCAAGTTGTTCATCTACATTAGCATCGTGTTCTTCATCTGGATTATGCGGCAGATCCGCAGGAGGTGGAGCATCACTCTCAACAGCGGTAAAATGACCTCAGCCACGGTCTCGACCACGATCACGTTCGTTCGCTAATCTAGAGCTCCAACGAGGTGGCATAGTAGTCTATCACAAAAGAAAGTAATCCTAATTTAGAGTCGGTACTTAGAGTTTATATTCAAAATAAACATAATCTTTAAAATATTATATCTATTAAAAATACACGTTTTGCCCAAAAATATTTAGTATGCATGCAAAATCATTTTCGGTTTAAAATTTTTATGTGAGCCACACACTAAATGTAACCTCCTAAATTTGACCTAATTTCTTAAGTCAAGCTTTGGAAGCTAAGTTTGAAAACTTGTCCCTCAAGAAAGGATATTAGGTTTAGTAAATAAAATCGCAATTTAATTTTAATAGATCAAAACCACAAAATTATATCATTTAAATAAAACGTAGTCGTTTAGCAAAATTCTAAAAGTCATTATAAAATCCGAAAGAAATTCAAATAATAAATGCATGTCAAACCGATAAGTCTCAAATAATTGTAATGTCCAAAGTCCCAAATACAAAATATACGAAATAATAAATAATAGATAAAAACCAAGTGTCTGAACAACCATATTGTAAAATAAGATAAAGTCTGATGATATAAAATCTTTCAAGTACCGTACGCCTAAGCTTGAGTATCTGAAAGAGGAACTAAGGGGGAGTAAGCTATAAAGCTCAGTGTGTCTTTAAAGTGCAGATAAAAACACAAGACAGAAATCCGAACAACAAGCATAGTTCAACAATCATTTCAATATACATATGCATACAATCTGAGACATAAGATGTAATGCCATGCACCCATCTCCATACACCGTCCGAAGAGTAAGGTTCCCAGAACCACTCTGACTACATCGTCACCATTCAAAGTGGAACAACCCGAAGGTGGAACCACTGATCCGAAGCGAAATTCAGCTCGAAGGGTAAACCCGCTGAACTTCCCCGTACAATTTCCCAACCCAAATGATATGACATGTTCTGATTTATATTTTTTGAATCTGAGAGTATATCCGATCTTTTAATTCAATCTGAGTGCATACGATATATGTCCGATATTATTTTAGTCTGATTTTGATATCTGATGTATGTCACACCATTATACAAACATGCCATAATTCACATATCATTCGGTCAGTCATATATACAACATGTACGCATAACATAGAGCACATAAATGATATAGCACAGGAAGAGACACACCTTAGGTAGCTAATAACTCAACGTCGAGAGTGACGTCTCCCACGCTCAGCTCTAGTATTCGGTCGGATAAAGTTAACACCTATGAGGTCAACAAAACATAATTATACCCTACTACTATTGCTACTAACATAACCACTAAACAAACCATACTCACATGCAGAACTCGCAGGCTATGCAAAAGATGGTCGAACAGGTAGAGGAGGAGAAAGATTCTCAGGCTCTGAGTCAACATCACCTGAACACAATAATATTTGATTCGATTCTAATATCTAAAAATCTTAAAATAATGACTATAATTAATTTTAGATAGCAAAACAGTCTTTCAGGTTTGAATTTAGGAAAACGGGTAGCGGATTTGGAATCAGAACGCTGAAAAAACATAAAGTCAACTTGGGTCGCAAAAAGTCAAAGCTAACGTCAGCCGATTAACGAGTCGGGTCAAGCCAATGGGTCGGGTTTGGGTCATGGATTTTGGTCTAGGCTTTCCACAGATCTAGGCTCGTTCAGTCTCTCTATCACTCATTGGGCTTGCCGGCCAATTTGGGTTACACCCAAATCCATATTGGCCCGAATGAATCCACCCCCTTGCAGCCCTTACCATGGAAATTGAAACCCTAAGGCATACAACCCTTGACGGCGACAGCCAAATCAGTATCACGGCGGCGGCGACGCTACAACTCGATAGCGTTAAGAACTCGCGAAGGCTTACCAACCATGATCCACATCCCAAACTTTCAAAATAAAACCAAGAAATCTGGATTAAAAGCTTACCCATACACTCTGATTCGACCAAGACACTGGGAAGTACGGCAGAGCAAAAGACAGAGAGAGGGAACGAAAACAGTGGCGGCGGCACAATAACACAGACAAAAACTACAATAAATCCACTTGAGATTTCGGTATGGCGAGATGTGCACGAAAGTGGTCGATCGGGGTTTATACGCGAGAGGACGAGGATGATATCGAAGGCGATCGTGCACAACACGGACGACGGTCAAGGTTGATCGGGGCTTCGCCGAAAATGAAAGGGAGAGAGGTTGAGGGAGATGAGAAGTTTGGGTGTGGCTGATTTTCTCAAGAATGAGATATGAAGAGTCAGGCAACAAAACAAAATAGGGCAAAACCAAGAATTTGGGTAAATTACATCACAAAGCTCCCTACTTTACCCGCATTGCACAATGGCCACTAAATATTCAAACTTCTCAATTAGGTCACTGAATTCAATTAGGTATTCAGATTTTAATTCCCCTAAAAATTTAGGGTTTAGGAATTAGGGATTTAAGATTTAGGGATTTCCAATTTATGGGAAAATTTGAGGTGTTACAGGAATAGTCGATAACCCTATAGGTCTAGTAGTTAGGTTATATTAACACTTCAATGGTTAGGGTTTAAACCTTGTTATCTCGCTCGATTATAGATAAACAAACAAATTGAAATGGA
Organism: Hibiscus mutabilis; assembly: GCA_019671005.1. NCBI lineage: Eukaryota > Viridiplantae > Streptophyta > Magnoliopsida > Malvales > Malvaceae > Hibiscus > Hibiscus mutabilis. The sequence continues at coordinate 68,345 of JAGYYJ010003071.1, forward strand.
TACTTAATGCTTATTATTATAATGAGTAATTATTCCATGCACAATCGCTTGTGAAAATTTTGTTTAGGGACTCGATTTAGGGTTTAAGTGTAGTAGTTTTTAATTTAGTAGTTGTTGATAGAATTCTAGGTTTAGGGTTAAAATTTAGTGTTTATAGGTTAAAATCTAAATCCCTAACCATATTACCTAAAACCTAAAACCTAACTCTAAATTCTAAATTCTAACCATAAACCCTAAATTCTAACCATGAAACTTAAATTTTAAACCATTATAACTCTAAACCATAAACCCTAAATTTAAGGCCCTTGTAAAAATAAAAAAATTCTACCGTCTGTATGGGATAATAATCCTATTATAATATCCAAATTCAATATTAATAGAATTCCATGAGAAGAAGAAAAAATCGATATTAATGGATTAAACAAATGAAAGAATAATACAAGATTTGAATAAGTCTATAATCGTCAAATTCCATATCAAGACAAATCTTTATTTAAAAAGTCATTTATTTATAACTTGCTATTTTGATAAATAATTTTTTTTCTTCAAAAAAATCCATATGTGAAACACTTGGATCTTGACAAGCAATTAAAAAGAATCCACTCAACTTATAATTAAAATTCCATAAAGAAATTGTTTCAATCTATTTAAAAAAAATTATATTTATTAAATATTTTATTTATTTATTTTTGATAAATGATGTTTTCTTATTCATCCAAAATAATTATCCATGTACAAACACCAAAAAACAAACCAACACAGTCAATATTCACTATACAGTATAAGAGAAAACAACATCAAAAAAATAAATGCTAGATTACCCCCACTCCACAGTAAAAGGGGAAGAAGAATGAGCAAATCTTGCATGTTCAGCTAACTTTGTATGAACATCTCTTTTAATTAAGGAAGTAACAACATCAACTTGCCTAGGCCTCTTTTCATGCAGACAACAGTTCCTTTCCTGCCAAATGTAGTAAAGAAAACTACACCATGCTAATCGAACTATAAAAACACATAAAGATCTCATATTTTCATGCACTTGAACCCATCGTACCATATTCAGCCAGCCTCCAACTGGGACCCCATGTGGCAAGCTAAAAGTACTTCCTATCAAACTTGTCGAGAGTATACACAATATGCAAATAAGTGATCCCTACTTTCCAAGCCAACATTACACAACACCGACTGGGAATTAACCTGTATCCCCCATGCAATAACCTATCTCTTGTTGGCAACCTATCATAGATCACAAGCAATGCCACAAATGAATGTCGCGGGATGGATAGCTTCCTAAACTACCAACAAGGGCATAATCATCTCGCAATTTCAAAAATTTTCTCCAAGCCCAACTACATGTACTCTTCAAAGTAGCTTCCCAAACTGAGCTTCCTTTAAGGACATACTTCTCTATCTATGCAACCTATAACGACTTCGTTTGAGCACAAATGAGCCACAAATACCTCATCATACAAGCTCGATTCTACATTAAAATGTTCTTTACCCCGAGCTCACCCTCACACTTCAGATGACATATATTATCCCAACTGACACGAGCTCCCTTAGATGACCCCTCTGAGCTCTTACAGAGAAAAGAATTACAAAGGCTCTCAATCTTTCTTAAGGCAAGATAAAAACCCTTCACCAAAAATTCTGAACACTGAAAATGACAGCTTGGATAAGTTGTAACCTACCAGCAAAGGATAGGCATTTAGAAGGCCAACTTCGAATTTTCTGCATAATCTTTCCTATCAGCCCTTCACAATCCCCCGCAGATAAGTTCTTTGTTACCAGAGAGACTCCCAGATATTTAATTAGGAGAGAACCTACCCTGAAACCTGTAAGCTCAGAGATAATCTGAACATCATTAGGTTCAACACCAGCAGAATAAAATTTACTCTTAGAGGCATTCATCTCCAAGCAAAATATCTCATAAAACAATTGTATAACATTCTGGACACTCAGCATATCCTTAACAATACCTTTAGTAAAAACAACAAGATCATCTGTAAAATATATGTGCACAAACCCTATTCTTTTACACCTAGAATGAAAGACAAATACACCATGCTGACTAGCCAAGTCCAATAACTGAGACAAAACATTTATAACAATAATAAAAATATAAGGGGATAAGGGTTCACCTTCCCTAACACCCTTAGCCTCAGGGAAAAACCTACCAACCCACTATTGTGGCCCATAAAGAATCTAGAATGAGTGATACAAGCATAGATCCAACCACTGAACTGTTCTAGAAAATCAAGAACTCAAAAGAGCTGAAATATAAAATTCCAACACAGAGAATCAAAAGTTTTCCTAAGATCTACCTTTAAGGCACAACGCGCTGAAATATGTCTTCTACCATATCCATTAACCAACTCTTAGGCCATCATAACATTCTCAACCAAATTTCTACCAGTGAGGAAGGCACCCTGATTCGACAAAATCAACTCAGACAGCCAAGCTTTTAGTCTATTAGTCAACATCTTGATAATACACTTATACACAATGGTGCAGCATGAAATAGGTCTAAAATCAGTGGCATGAAGAGGGGCAACAATTTTAGGAACAAGGGTAATAATCGTAGTGTTAAACTTAACAGGCAGTAAACTAGTCAAGAAGAAATACTTCACTTTCTGCACAAAATCTCCACCCATAAATCTCTAACATAGCTTAAAGAAGCTAGCTGAGTAACCATTAAGGTTTGGGGCCTTGTTCTCACTCATAGAAAATAGCACATCCTTAATTTTCTTAGATGTAACAAGAGCCACCAAATAAGACTACATTATACTTGTAATCTCCACCCCTAAAACCTGCTTTAACAAAGTACATACAAAAGAGCTATATTCGAGTCTCATTTCCCCAAAGCCTCACTAAAATATCTCACCAATTCATAAGAGATAATATCAAAAGTATCAAATTTCTACCCATGTAAGTCATATAGGACCTGAATCAAATTATGTGATTGCCTAGAAGACATATGTTGAAAAAATATGAAGCATTGTTGTCCCCTCTTTGATAAATTGTATCCTAGATTTTGCTTCAAAAACTTTTTCTCAACCACTAGCAAAGCATTATACTCTTGAGAAACCTTTATTTCTTGAGCAATAAGAGCAGCTGTAGGATGGCAGAGAACTTGTTGCACATCCGCAAGCTTTCTTTAAAGTTTTAGAACCATATCTGACAGACCATTATAGGAATCTTTATTGAACTTTCTCAACGGCTTCTTTAACCTCTTTAATTTAGCAAAAAAGACTTACAGAGGGTTACCCACAACAGACAACTTCTAAGAATCATTCACAATTCGATAGAAATCAGGATGATCAGCCCAAAAGTGAACAAACTTGTGTTATAGTTCACCACCAACTCAGTTAGTGGCCTAAAATCTTGGGAATATCAGCAGATGAAATATTCAAATTAGTTTGAATAAAGTTGTTGAATGGTTAGCTAAAATCATGGTTTAATATCTGATTGTGATTTTGTTGTTGAATTATCCTATTTTTTTAGCTAAATTTGTTGTAGTTTCAGCCTATATAAAAGATATAAATCAGTGAATAAAATGTGTCTTGAGTTCTTGTTTTTCATTGAGTCTTTGTATACAATTCATAAAGTGTTATTAAGTGAGTTTCTTTTGGTTTTTCCATAGCAAATCTTCCCATTTAGTTTAACAGTGTGGTATCCGAGCCAGGTTCGTTAAGGTAATCATGGTTGATTTTTCAGTTGTTGGAACAGTAAAAAAGCTTAATAACCAAAATTACAACACATGGGCAACATGCATGAAGTCTTACTTGTAGGCTCATGATGTGTGGGACATTGTTAACGGAGATGAGCCTTTATCATTACCTCAAGAAGCTAACAGCTTGAAGAAGTGGAAGGCCAATGCAAGCAAGGCTATGTTTGCAATTAAAACCACTGTAGAGGAAGAAATGTTAGAGCATATCAGAGACGCTGACACACCAAAACAGGCGTGGGACACGTTGGAGAACTTTTCTCACGAAAAAATAACACAAGGCTACAACTCTTAGAGAATGAATTGTTATCAATGAAGCAAGGAGATTTGGCAATCAACCAGTACTTCACTAAGGTAAAAACCTTATGCCGTGAGATTTCTGAACTTGATTATAGTTCTCGTATTGCGGATTCTAGAATAAGAAGAACCATCATTCATGGATTGAGACCGGAGTACAAGAGTTTTGTTGCTGCAATACAAGGATGGCCAACACAACCATCTCTTGCAGATTTTGAGAATCTGTTGACGGGTCAAGAGGCTTTAGCAAAACAAATGGATGGAGTCTCAATCAAAAATGATGATGTGACGCTTTTTAGTGGAAAGAGCAAAGAAAAGCCCAGATATAATGTCAGAAGCAGACCAAGAAAGAATGATGGCAAATCAGAAAGTCATCATGAGAGTTCTCAATTTGGAGAAACTCAAAAGCATGGCAACTACAACAATCGATCCAATCAGAGGAAGAAGTTTGATGGTGATTGCTATAATTGCGGCAAAAAGGGTCACATGGCCAAAGACTGTTGGTCCAAAAAGAAAGTTGTTGAGAGTAATGCAGTGACATCTAAAGGAGATATTCATAGTGATGATGAGTGGGATGCTGAAGTATAATTTGTTGTGGAAGAAGAAGATTTGGCACTCGCAGTAACAACTTCCCAAAAGATTGACTACAAAAACGATTGGATTGTTGACTCTGATTGTTCTATTCACATGACTGGTGATCAAAAAAAGCTTCAAGATGTTGCAGCATACAAAGGCAACCGTATGGTGGTAACGACTAACAACTCAAGGTTACCTATCACTCATGTTGGTAAGATAACTATCGCACCTCGATTAGTTCTGATCCAATGTCAATTCAAGGTGTTTATCATGTGCCTGGCATGAAGAAAAATTTGTTATCTATGGTACAATTAACATCTGTAGGCCACCATGTTTTATTTAGTCCATAGGGTGTAAAGGTATTCGAAAATGTTAAAGTCTCAAGAACACTAACCATGGAATGGAAGAGAATAGAATCTGTCTATGTGATGTCGGCAGAAACTGCTTATGTGGACAAAACAAAGAAGAATGAAACGATAGATTTATGGCACGCAAGGCTTGGGCACGTCAGCTACCACAAACTGAAAGTTATGATGAAGAAGTCAATGCTAAAGGGTCTTCCTCAACTTAAAGTGTGAGATGATACCATTTGTGCAGGATGTCAATTCGGTAAGGCACATCAGCTACCATATGAAGAATCTAAGTACAAAGTAAAGGCTCTGTTAGAGCTAGTTCATTCTGATGTATTTGGTCGCGTCAAGCAACCTTCAATTAGTGGGATGCGTTATATGGTGACTTTTATTGATGATTTCTCAAGGTATGTGTGGGTTTTCTTTATGAAAGAAAAATCAGAGACATTTGCCAAGTTTAAAGAATTTAAAGAAGTAGCTGAAGCAGAGGTTGGTAGAAAAATTCAATGTTTACACATAGATAATGCCGGAGAGTATACATCAAATGAGTTTTCTATCTATGTGAGAAATAACAAGATTCACCATCAATTCACATGTGCCAACACGCCATAGCAAAACGAAGTTGCCGAGAGGAAGAATCGACATCTTGCTGAGACGTGTCGGAGTATGCTTCATGCAAAAAATATACCTGGAAGGTTTTGGGTAGAATGTATGAAGACCGCTACTCATGTCATTAACAAACTTCCAACACCAAAGCTTAGTTTCATCTCACCCTTTGAGGTACTATGGGATACTAAACCTGTTGTTGGTCATTTTCGAGTTTTTGGGTGTATTTGCTATGTATTTGTTCCAGGTCAATTAAGGAGCAAGTTCGATAAGAAAACAATCCGGTGTATCTTCGTTGGATATGATAACCAAAGGAAAAGATAGAGGTGTTGTGACCCTGTGACTGACAAATGCTACACATCACGTAATGTAGTGTTTGATGAAGCTTCTTCTTGGTGGACTCCACAAGTAAAGTTGCCAGATTCGAAAGTAAAAGAAGATCAACCCCAAGGAAAAATAGAGGAGCGGTTTTTTGAGATACAGCCAAGTCTTGTAGCTAATAAAGAAATTGGAGACAATGAAGTTGTTGAGACAACAACAAATCCTTGGAGAAATGGTGTTCATCAGAGGTAGGAGGCTGAAATAAAACCAGAATGTGAAGAAACTTCGCAGCCACAACTTAGAAGATCAACCAGATTTCGTAGGCAAAATCCAAAGTATGCTAATGTAGCTGTAGCGGAGGAAAAATATTTGGTCGAGCCAACAACTTATGAAGAAGCCTCTCAAGATTCTGAGTGGGTAAAAGCAATGGAGGAAGAGATTACTGCATTGGAACAAAACCAGACTTGGGAGCTTGTGCCATGTCTACCAGATGTGAAACCCATATCTTGTAAATGGGTTTATAAAATAAAGTATCGTCATGATAAATCAGTTGAGAGGTACAAGGCTCGGTTAGTTGCAAGGGGATTTTCTCAACAATATGGATTGGACTATGAAGAGACGTTTAGTTCGGTGGCAAAGATTGTTACTGTTCGAGTTCTCTTGGCTCTTGCTGCTAGCAAAGATTGGAAGCTGTGGCAAATGGATGTGAAGAACGCTTTTTTGCATAGAGAGCTAGATCGTGAAATTTACATGAATCATCCTATTGGATTTGAGAGCGGAAGTCATCCCAGTTATGTTTGCAAGTTAAAGAATATGTTATATAGGTTAAAGCAATCACCGAGAGCATGGTATGGTAAGATTGCTGAATTTTTAACTCAAGCTGGTTATGTTATGGCTCATGCAGATTCTAGTCTGTTTGTCAAAGTTAGTGAAGGGAAGTTGGCAATAGTGTTGGTGTATGTGGATGATTTGATAATCACTGGAGATGATAGTGAAGAAATCCACCAAGTTCGACAAAATTTGTCAGTCCGCTTTCAGATGAAGGAACTTGGCCAACTTAAACACTTCTTGGGGCTAGAAATTGATCATACAAAAGAAGAGATGTTTCTTTGTCAAGAGAAATATGCAAAAGATTTATTGCAGAAATTTGGAATGCTCAATTGTAAGACCATCACTATACCAGTAGAACCAAACACCAAGTTTTGTGCTCATGAAGGGAAAGACTTAGAAGACAGGTTGATGTATCAGCAACTTGTAGGTAGTCTCATTTACCTAACCTTAACTCGACCTAATATTTCTTGTATTGTTGGGGTAGTGAGTCGATATATGCAGAATCCCAAGAAACAACACTTAGAAGCAGTTCTAAGATATGTGAAAGGTACTCTTGATTATGGTCTTCTATATAAGAAAGGTGAGGTTTGCAAACTAGCTGGTTATTGTGATGCTGAGTATGCAGGGGATCACGATACACATCGATCAACCACTGGCTATGTATTCAAGTTTGGTTCAGGGACAATTTCTTGGTGCAGTAAAAGACAGCCAACTGTGTCTTTATCAACAACAGAGGCAGAATATAGAGCAGCAGCTATGGCAGCCCAAGAAAGTACATGGTTAGTGCAACTTATGGAAGATTTGCACCAAAAGGTTGATTATGCAATACCTCTTTATTGTGACAATCAGTCACATATTCGTTTAGCAGAAAATCCTGTGTTTCATGCAAGGACCAAACATGTGGAGGTGCACTACCATTTTGTTAGGGAGAAGGTGTTACAAGAAGAAATTGAGTTGTCCTATGTCAAGACTGATAACCAAGTTGCAGACTTGTTCACGAAAGGCTCGAGTACAACTAAGTTGGAAAAGTTTCGCTCACAGCTTGGGATTGTGAAAAGGTTTGGAGTTGGCGTTGAGGGGGAGTGTTAAAGTTCACCACCAACTCAGTTAGTGGCCTAAAATCTTGGGAATATCAGCAGATGAAATATTCAAATTAGTTTGAATAAAGTTGTTGAATAGTTAGCTAAAATCATGGTTTAGTATATGATTGTGATTTTATTGTTGAGTTATCCTATTTTTTAGCTAAATTTGTTGTAGTTTCAGCCTATATAAAGGATATAAATCAGTGAATAAAATGTGTCTTGAGTTCTTGTTTTTCATTGAGTCTTTGTATACAATTCATAAAGTGTTATTGAGTGAGTTTCTTTTGGTTTTTCCATAGCAAATTTTCCCATTTAATTAAACAACTTGAAGGGCCGAGGTGGCCTGGCCATAGGGCCATCTACAACCATATAGCTAGGACTATGATCAGAGCAGTCTGGCACCAAAAACTCCACCCTAGTATTAGGGAATTATTGCAGCCACCTACGATTTACAAGTATCTTATCCAATTTACGAGATAAATAAGCCTCTTCCCTCTTGTTACACCATTTAAATACAGTTCCGGTATAACCATGATCAAGGACATCAATCTCTTCAAGATAATTAAGAAAACCCTGCATAGACCCAGTGATACCTTGGCTACCTACAAAGTCTGAGCTCTCCTGAGAATCTCGAATTATATTAAAATCCCCTGCCAAGGCCCACGGGTGGTGTCCAACAATTTCTTTCACCTGAGTCAAGCTACTTCAAAGTCTTCTTCTGTCTTCTCTCCTATTTGACCCATAGACAGCAAAAAAAAAAAAAGAACTGAGCGTTTTCCTTCTTCAACAGGCAAGGGATATGCTGGTCACACTGCCTAACTTCCTATACTTGCCAAGATTCCTTAAGTAGGAACCAAATTATCCCATTAGATGCATGGGCATAATTATGAAAAATAGACCATCCCCGAAATAAATTCTGGATAATATAAATCATATTTGCCTCTATTACCCTAGTCTTAAGCAAACAAAGCACTCCAACCTTCAATTTTTTAGCTAAATTCAGGATTCTCTTAATCTTAGAGGGATCATTACATCCCCTCACATTTTATGTCAGTAAATTCATCTAGTATTAGGAGAACCATCTCCCTTCTTATTTCCACCACCACTTGATTCATTAAAACAGTGACACCATCTGCAACTACCCTAAGCTTACGTAGAGATAGGTCAGCATCATCAATTAACAAACTAAACTAATTTATACTGGCCATATCCTTCTCCAAAGCCAAGACCAGACCCTGCCCAAATTCAATAGGACCTGAATCCACCACCACTTCCCCCCTAAGTTCCCCAGGCACATATGCACCAGCAGAAACACAGGCATAGTGGTTAAGACTTAGCCATTATATTTGAAGGTTTTGTCTTTTAATCATTCCAAGCGCATGGTTTTAATATTTTTTTCCTCCAACAAAACAATGTCGTTTTAGGCTAAATTAGGCTTCAAAATAGCCGCACCAAAATGACATCGTTTAGACTTAACGGGGTATTAAGAGTTAACGGCATAGTGATATTTTTGAGTCACAAATTAAAATTCGGTGTTAGTTTTAAATTTTTTAAAAAATTTGGTGGTATTTTTAAATCAACGATCATAACTGAGTGGTATGTGGTATAGTTTATTTTTTATTTAATAACATTATTTTTTAAAAAAAAATTCTCTGATCGTTTCTGTAGCCAATCACACATTTCCATGTGTTTAACCTTATATTTTTCTTTTACTCTTTTCGCGAATCCCAATTCAACCTAACCACATTCGTTCACAGGACCCAATGCATTCCGCACACGTCAAAGCTTCTCTGTATATTCCTAGGCATAGGAGCAAGCCTTTTCTTTGGACTTTTATTCAGCTTGGTCCTTCTATTTTCCTTCTTTTACATAAAAGTCCCTCCCACCCATCTTTGTTTACAAGCCACCGTAATTGCATTTTGGTTCGTTTTCTCGGCTAAACACCGCCTTTAATTTAGTTTTTTTTAGAAATTATATATATTTGAATTGAAATCTGCCAATTTTATTAATTGAGGATATATTCAAAATTACAATTAAAATTCATAAATTAGTAAAAAAAAGCACTTAACCTAGACATATTCTTGATAAACAAAATTAGCGTCTCAAAATCATAACAGGACCATACAAAAAAAAGATAAAAAAACTCAATACAAAGGCTCGAAACAAAAGATAGATACAAACATCACAAAAGATCGATGATAAAAGGCAAAACCATCAACAAACAATATAAAAATGCATATTACAATGAGGCACGTTGACAATATGGTCATTATCAATCGCAAACAAATAACAGTGATTGTGATCGCGTATCTAAATTCAATTTGAGGGTCCGAAACAGAGAGATCAACAGAATAACTAAAAGAGCGAAATCCCTATCAGTCATGGCGCCGTCAATCCAACCCTGACAGAAAATCAAATAAATGAAACGGTCAACCGAACAATAAAGAAAATAAAAGCATGCCAAAAGGTAGAGGAAAACATACCAAAACGTAGAGTAAATCGTGCAACAAGAGCATAATTATTTATTAAAAATTAAAAAAAAAAGACAAACGATGAGAAATATGAGAATAAAATTATGGATCCTCGACTGTCGGTGACCAACATTAAAACTAATACTACTACCGACAAATAAAGAACATGCGACTAGGATTTTTTTTCCAAACATTCCGTGTATATTAGTATGTGCTTTTTATTGATATATTTTTATAAATATATAGTTTTATAATATATTCGTTAGACTTATTAGTTCTAAAGAAAACACATCAAACTTGCCTCTAGTAAGTGAAACTTGGTTAAAGGGCCCTTACATTTGTAGTTGTAGTTGTAATTGTAAAATCGGATATCATATTTTCATGTTTAAATTCTAAAAATAATCTTAAGTCGGTAATATTGTATTATCGACAATTACTGACGAAGTTATATAAGAATTAGGCTTTGTTTTTAGTTGTGGTGGCAAAATTAAGATTTGGGGTAAATTAAGGTTTGAGAAGCTAGAAAAATTAGTTTTTACAAACCAAGTTTTGAGAAGCTAGTTTGGGAGACAAATCAAGATTTTGACACTCAAAAGCTGCATGTTTTTTGTTGTTTCTGGGCAAATCAAGGTTCTGGCACTCAAAAGCTGTATGTTTTTTATTGCTTCTGGCTTCTCAAACTAGCTTTTCCACCAAAACGCAACAAAAAACAAGGCCTTAGTGGGGTCATGACCTTACAAAATATTATATATATATATATATATATATATATATATATATATTAAAATTTCTCTTTGAGCTCTTACAAATATATAATTCATTGTTAATCCTCTAATATTTATTTAATGATCCAACAAAATATAAACGTCACTAGATAAATTTAATTAAATTTCAACACAAATAAAAAAAAATCAAACTCCAATATTATTCAATTCATTCGAATGCTTGAATATTTCCATTACATAAATTTAATTAGTTCAATTAAGTTTGAATTTATAAAACTCTCTTTTTTATTTTTTTTTATACAATGCTTAAATTATTTAGATTTGTTCTCGTCTTAAATAAAAGATAATGATAGTTTAAACATGTTTGATCATATATTCTCTTACATGTTAGACCAATAATAATGTTAATCGAACTAAATTCAATTGATTATTTTTTAAAATTTTAAATACATATTAAGTATAACAACTCAAATTTGGATGGGAATATAAATTTAAATAAATTTATGAAATAATGGACCTACTTTATATTTTTTATTAACTATATGATGAATGCAATCCAAATTAGTTTTTCCCCGTTATGTCAGCCATCATAAATAAATAAATAGAAAATAAATGCAGTTGAATGGATAAAAAAATATTATACTTTTTTATACATTGACGATAATTATTTTTAACTAAGAAATTATAATGTTCAAAAGTTCAATTAAAAAAATTGAAAAAACTTTTTTTAAATACAAGTAAAGGGATCACAATTAGTATTTATTTTTAAATGCAGATAAATAAATTTTAGCCAATATTTAAATAGTACAGTGAACTAGAAGTTTGAGAAAAATTACACCTAAAAAGCAAAAAATACAGATAAAAAACATACATATATTTTTATTAAATATTCGAGTTTTTTATACTTTATATGGGTTTGAAAACTTTTTAGTGTGATCAATTGCACCATAAAAAATCATATATAATAAGCCCATTTAATCCATTTGTTGATAAAAACTTGTTGAATTATGTTGATATTGATTTTATTGAAAAGTCTTATTTTAAAATTTACAAGTAAATGGACCACATCCATGAAATTAAAAGCATATAAACTAAATTTTCGAAGAGTACAAGAAGTAGCAAAAAATACAGATAAAACATATTTAATTATAAATCCATCCTTCTATTTTTAATTTGTCAAAATTCAAATATATTTTGAAAATGATAAATCCATTTTGTTGAAACAAAATTTAGTTAATTTTGTTATCTTATTATATATACAATTCAACCTAAATTCATTCGGTTAATTTTTTATTAGATTTGTGTTTTTTTAGTTATATCAAAATTTATTTAAAAATATTAGCCGAATAGAACAAAGTTTGGCTAATTCGGTTAATTTTCAAATTAACCAAAACTTATTATAAGTTTTAGGATTTGTGTTTTTTTAGTTATATAAGATTAATTTGAATATTTTTTTTATATGTGTTAAAATTTGGTTGGGTTTTGAAATCTTGACGGGTATAAGGTTGCAAAAGTTTTTTAATTGTTAATGACTCTAACTTAAAAATATATGTAATATATAGAAATTAATATAAATAAATTTTTAATTCGATTTCAAACTAAATTTTGATTGAATAATAAACACCCCTATAGACTGCTGATTTTCAGGTTCGCCGTTCAATGGTAATATATAAAAAAGTGTCACTCAAATGGACTACTACTTAATTTTCGTAAAGTGCATTGATCAAATCCCAATAAATTAAAATAAAAGAGATAAATTGTCTTTGTTTATAAAATATAGGGCAAACGTTTATAATTAGACCAAAAATATAACGTCATTACAAAAAAAAAAAGTTTTTCCAAAATAATAATAATAATAAAACTAATGTAGTTTATCCTTGAATAAAATAAAAATAAGAGAATAGAATATGTGTTTATAATCTTATATGGTGGACATTGCAGCAAGCAAAGGCAAAAATACCAGAGAGAGAGAGAGAGAGAGCAGCTTCCATGGTGAAAGAGATAACAAAGTGGAATGAGAGAGAAATGAAAGTGAAGGTTTAAAGGCAAGGGGTTTTAGGTCCACCAACTAGTTGTTAGAGATAGAAACTCATTAACCAAACATATATCCTCCTCAACAACAACAACAAAAAGAAAGATTCAAAGCTGCAGTCCAGTTTAAGTCGAGTTGAATTGAGCAACAGAGAAAAGGGTTGTTCACTAAAGTTTTGATAGCTCTTTGCTTAGGTTCTTGAGCAAGAACTTCAGAAAAGCCAAAAGCCACTTTTCCTTTTCTTCCTAGTTGATTTCCTAAAAGAGGAAACCATATATACACAGAGAGAGAATATAAATATATATATGTATGTATATATGATAGTGGAAAAGGAGCAAAAAAAAGGTAATATAATTCCATTCATTGCTCTTTTTCTCTCCTTCTCTCTCTACCCTTTAGTTTGAATTGTCATTATCATTACATTTTATTTGAAGCAACACAGTTCAGATTGAAAAGAAGTTTTTCTTTTGGATTTTTAAGGTCTGGGTTTATTTTGTTCTATATTTTTACTGTTGTATCTGCAAAAATTTCGATGAAAAAAAAGTTATTTAGGTTGTTGTTGTTGTTGTTCTTGGGATCACAAAGTGTTTGATTTTGTAAGGATTTTGTTATCATCATCGGATCGGCTGCTGTCTTTGAGAATTCATGTTCCCCACAACTCCCACAGATGCTGCTGGTTCCAAGGTATTCTTTATTCACATGCGTTGTATATATAATTTTTGACTTTATCTTTCATTTACATACACGTATGTATGTATGTATGTATGTATGTATGTATGTGAGATTGAATGTGAGTAAGATATGCATATAAGAGTTTTGTTCTGCAGTTTTGGATTCTAGGCTAACTCTAATTTTCTACCTGTGTGCTTGAAATTGTTTCTAATGGAATTAATTTCAATTGCCTGTTTTCAGTTTAACATGTAATCTGAGTTGAAATGTCTGCTTATTACACTGGTTCTGATAATCAAAGAGACGCCACTCCGATGATCTATATGCGAGAATCGTTGCCGGGTTCATATGCAGAGGAACCGGTTCTTCCTGGCAATATGATGATGTATATGAATTCCGGGTCATACTCGGGTGCATTTGCTGGGAATCCTCAGCAGCAGCCAAATAATTGCATTGAGATTCCGGCTGTGGAAGCTTCAAATTCAACTTCGCAGCAGCAAGAAATCTTGTTGAACCTCGCCGGGTTGGAACATGATATCGGTGCTTGGAGGGATGGTAGAAATGAAATGGTAGGTATGCATCCAATGGATGGTACTGCCAACATCCTACACAATGGCCAAAGCTTGCAAGGTCAAGGATTGTCACTAAGCCTTGGTACTCAAGTGCCTTCTATCCCCTATCGTAATCCTAGTTCGGGTTTCGCTTCAGTCTTGAGTCCTAATCTGTCACTTCCTTCTCGAGAACATTTGATAAATGCGGAATATCTGCCGCTGCTGCATGTTTTTGCTGGACATAATCAAGATTCATATGCATATGGAACGTCGAGTATGTCGGGGACTATTCCGAATTCCAAATATCTCAAGGCAGCACAAGAGTTGCTCAATGAAGTTGTTAATGTTCCCAAGACAGTAAAGCAGCCGGATCGGGAGAAAAACCAATTCTCGCAAGATAACCGGACGAAGAGTTACAAGGAGGATGGGGAATCGAAGAATGTGGCTTCCAACCAGCAAGAATCCTCCGACAAAAACGAGCTTTCACATGCCGAAAGACAAGAACTACAGAACAAGTTAACAAAGCTATTGTCCACGTTGGATGAGGTAAGAATCAGACCACTTTGTTGCTTTTGTTGTTTGATTGATTCTGTCTGATGCTTTTACTTGTTGTAGGTTGATAGAAGGTATAAACAGTATTATCATCAGATGCAGATCGTAGTGTCGTCATTCGACGTGATAGCCGGGTGTGGAGCCGCTAAGCCTTACACTGCGGTTGTGCTGCAGACTATATCCCGTCATTTTCGATGCTTGAAAGATGCAATCAATGATCAAATTCGGGCAACACGTAAAAGTCTTGGGGAGCAGGATACTTCAGAAAATGGTAAAGGAGTAGGAATTACTCGTTTGCGTTATGTTGAGAAGCAGCTGAGGCAACAGAAAGCTCTTCAGCAGCTTGGTATGATGCAACATGCATGGAGGCCTCAAAGAGGGCTGCCGGAAAACTCTGTTTCGATTCTTCGTGCTTGGCTGTTTGAGCATTTTCTTCATCCGTAGGTTTTAACACGATACTCCCTCTCTTTCGGAAAGATCCTGATGCCATTGTAACTCAATTGTACTTATTTGCTATCTTTATTGTCCTCCAGCTACCCGAAAGAATCCGAGAAAATCATGCTAGCAAGACAAGCAGGCTTAACTAGAAGTCAGGTAATCACATACCACTAACCATCTTGCTACCATACCATTTGTAAACATGGATCGAATTTATTCACATCTGTTTAGACTATATCATTAAACCGAGGCATTGTATCCATATGTTTCATTCTTCTTTTTGGATTGTTTGTTTCCATGTGCTTCATTATTGTTTCCTTGATGACATATTTTCATATGCTCAGGTTTCGAATTGGTTTATAAATGCGAGAGTGCGTCTTTGGAAGCCTATGGTCGAAGAGATGTACAAGGAAGAATTTGCAGATTTAGAGATGGACTCCAATTCTTCATCTGAAAATGCAGTCAAAGCAAAAAAATGCGATACAAGGACCTCCGAGGACAGAGGTGAAGATCTGCAACAAAGTGGTAGTTCATCAGGCACGGAGAGATGTAGCACCAGACAGTTGGTGGATTCCAAATCCGACCACGTCTTAGATGTAGATGTCGCTGGATCAACTACTGGAGCTGGTTTCCAATCTGTCACACATGGAGAAGCTGAAACCAAGTATGGGTTACTGAGGCAGAAGATGAACCAGAGGCCTAATGAGGGTGACTCTAATCTCTTCCCAAATGAAATTACTCACCCCGATGGCGCTAGTGATCCCGCTTCTTACCACATGTCGGAATTGGGGAGGTTCGGAAGTGGAAATAGCGTCTCTCTCACTTTAGGATTGCAGCATTGTGAGGATGGTAGTATACCTATATCAGGTGGAGGCCATCAAAATTTCATTGCAATGAGAGGAGATGACATATACAACCCTGCAGCATCTTCTGTAGGAGCCGAAACAACAGATACAGAATACATAAATCGCGGAAACCAGCAGCAAAGGTTCAGTTCCTCTCATACATTACATGATTTCGTAGCATAAAATGTATTCTCATATGGAAAAAAACGGAAGAGCTAAAGCATGATTCCCGATGCAACCGAACATTCATCTTGCTCGCCAAGGTATTAGATATATTAAGACCTCTGAATACATACTGGTATAAACACAGTTGTCATATATGATATCAAGAAATTGTTTGGAATGTCAGCATATTTGTAAAGAAACAAATGCGTTTTTAGGTAATCTTACATCTATCAACCAAACAACATACATTTTGTCCGAATGATCTGAACAAAAATACATATCCAGAAGAAGCTCCCAATTACACAAGATAAAGCCTATTACTAGCTTGTAAACTTAACCCCACCATGTTATAATATATCTTCAACAAGATTGTTTTTCTTCCCTCAAACAGCTCCAGCACTAACATGGTGGACTGCAGTTACAGTCAAGTCAAGGTAGTAGTTTTTCATCAGGGACTTTAGTTGAAGACAAACTTTGAACATTAGCAGATTTCCTCCAGCAAACCAGGGACATTCAGGGCATGTACTAGACCTATCCCAGAAAATCAACAGAACCATTTGAAAATCTCATGAGATTGAAAAAGAACAGTCATTTCATGGTAGGCAATTTG
Organism: Hibiscus mutabilis; assembly: GCA_019671005.1. Classification (NCBI taxonomy): domain Eukaryota; kingdom Viridiplantae; phylum Streptophyta; class Magnoliopsida; order Malvales; family Malvaceae; genus Hibiscus; species Hibiscus mutabilis. The sequence continues at coordinate 85,193 of JAGYYJ010003071.1, forward strand.
CAATATTCAAATCCTCCCGTCAACAGGAACAACTCTTTTCCAGCAAATTAATCTTACTATCCCGGAGAGAACCTATTCCATGGCTTTCCATCATTTTCCTGGAAAATCAATACCAATGCTACTGAGACTGATACCAGAAACACAACTAGGACTACAACCGGGTATTTTCGAGGTCAATGCCATGCCTTTAACTTTGTTCCAAGATTCAGCATTGCTGTCAACAAATCAACAACAACCTCGAATACTTGTAAAAAAATTAACAAGAGTAATAAACAATTTCATCTAATTGTTCTAAGATTCCAAATTTGTTGAGTTATATAAATGCATTCTCGTCATCTGTTGATATTTGATCAAGTTCTTGATTATTATAATCAGAATAAAAATTTTCTATCATAAACAAAGAACATGGGATCGAGAGCATAATTTGAGTTAAAGGAAAGCAAAAATATTGAATTTCTCTTTAAATATTCGAATTTTTCTTGTCTCAAATTTCATTTTATGCATTACAACTCGACTATCCTCTGAATTCTGAAACGATTTCTTCAACTTCAGCATATTCGAAATTTAAGATTTTTTATGATATATTGATTTTTATAAAATCAAATCAAATAATTTGTAATAAAAGCATATTTATATATAATATTTGTAAAATTAAAATTTACTATATTATAAAGTCTTAAAAAACTGAAAAATTAAAACTTAAAAATATGAAAATAATTATAAAATTAAAAATCAAGAACAATTTTAGACTGAACCAGAAAAAAACTAGGACTACAACCGGGTATTTTCCAGGTCCAACATATACCTTTAACTTTGTTCCAAGATTCAACATTACTGTCAACAACAACCTCAAATAGTTTAAAAAATTCTTTAATTTATAAAGTTTATAATTGAAAAATTAATGTTTTGAATCTTAAATCTCAATGAAAAATAAACGTTTCAGAGTTCGAATTTTAGTTCATTATTGTTAGAAATGAAAGATTTGAAAATTTTTGGGTTGATGGAGATCTGCCAGGTAAAATTAATTTCCACAGATCTTAAGCTTAAATTTTGGTTCTAGCAGCTTTATATAAATATTAGAAGTTTTAATGGTTGGTTCAAAAAAAATTAAAAACTATAAACAATTTTATCTACGCCCGTTCTAGGATTTCAAATTTATCCAAATTGATATTTGACACAAATTGCAAAAAAATATCCAACGGTTTTAAAAAAGATTTTCTTTTAACAAAATTTTTCTTCGATAGTCTAACGCCCGCTTAACGAAATTTAAATAAAATTTTACTTAAAACCCAACTTCAACTTTAAATATCATTTTTTAAAAATATTTATTTGATTTTTATAAAATCAAATCAAAAAATTGTAAAAAAAATAATACAAAAATTAATTCAAATAATTTGAAATGATTAAATATGATAAGAAAAATCCATGGTATAAGTTCTTTTAAATTAAACCATTCTTTTTTAAGAAAAAGCTTCAAGCTTGACTTTTATTACATTAAAATCAATTAAAAATGAAGACTTTATGAATCTGGAGTCTTCGTTCTTTACTACTATGTAGTCCTAATAATTGAAGACTTAAAACCCTAAAAAGATAGCTTAATATCAACATCCAAACATCCCTTTATCTGCCATTGAGATTCGAGCTAAATTAAACATCGCCGGTATCGGCGGAGCAGCCAATCAGCCACTTTTTCCTCTCTCTTTTTTTTTTTTTTTTTTTTTGTAATTTCTATTTTATATATTTTGGTCTCCTTTAGCCGCCCATGGCTTTAATCGTTGTTTGACATCCCGTGTTCGATTACTTGCAAACCCATGGAAATCACTCTCAATTCTTTATAAAAAAGAAGAAAAACCCCGATTTCAATTTCACTGTTTTCTTTTCTTCTTGGTCTTTCGCATTCTTCTTGTTAATCTCTGGCTTGACCTCGAAATGGCTTCTGAGGAACAGTTATCCGCCATTAAGGTATGCAATTAGTTTCCCATAAAAAAATTAAGCATTTTGTTTAACTATAATTTATTTTTTTGTTGAATTGTAGAGGGCGAAAGTGCTTATGGTAGGGGCGGGAGGGATTGGTTGTGAGCTTCTCAAAACTCTTGCCCTCTCTGGGTTTCAAGATATTCATATTGTAAGTTTATTACTTCAAAAATTCTTAAAAGTAGTTTTTTCTTTGTTTAAATTCTGCCTAATTGGAGTTACCTCTAGGTGTAAAGTTTAAACAGTCTGATCTCCTCTTCTTTTAGAGTTGGGCGATTTTTAACATTTGGTGGGGCAAAAATTAGTTTTAGAAGAACTCACAAGGGTGATTTAATTTTCATGGGTCTCAAGCTTAGTTTATGATGCATATAGAAACCGCTCTATGTCTATAAGTTTACAATAATTATTGATAATCATCATAAATTGTTGGCAAGTGATTTTCTGCTGTCTCTTTGGGTGATGATCCTAGAGGTTTCATTTACCGGAGATTATGGAGCATGTTTTAGGAAGAACTGGCAGAATCTGTTTGACATATAATGGATTCTGGTGGTTTTGGTGCAATTAATTGGTACCGGTGGTAGTGTGAGTGAAGGTGGGACCTTTGGTGCTTTGATGCATGCTATAGGACATTGGAAACTGTATCAGCACAGAGGCTGTCATGCTGGGAACTCATAATGTCAAAATGGATGGAGATACTCAAGTTTTAATTGGCTGTAAATTTTTATGGTGGTAGTATGGTATTGCCCTAAGGCTGACTTGATTGGTAGAATAGTTGCTTCTTGATTTTTATGTTTCCGTGAGAATGGGGTTGGTTATGATGATTCAAAAGTTCGATGGATAAACTAAGATGGTGGCAGGTGCTGATATTATGTTCTTGATGTGTTGGGTTTTAGTTATCTGTGAGAGGGGAGCTATCAATTATATACCTTGTGATTCTAAGGGTTTTACCTGGGCATTGTCTTTTACTATCATTAAAAATATATTTCTCTGTGTTGTGAGGTCAAACTGATGTTTTAACTGATGTTTTGTCCTTCATTTGTTGTTGTATAACTTATTAACTGGCTTCAGTAACTGGTATAATTTTTTATTATTTTTGTATCTTATTTATTCATGCAATTGTATTTATCTGCTTGTAGATTGACATGGACACTATAGAAGTCAGCAACCTGAATAGACAATTCTTGTTCCGACAATACCATGTTGGGCAGTCTAAGGCCAAGGCAAGTACATTTACGAGCATTGTTCCTTGTTTTCTTACTTTTTAGTTTTAAGTTATTGATATGTATTTCATCAATATTTTTATCAGGTTGCTCGAGATGCAGTCTTAAGATTCAGGCCCAAGATAAGCATTACACCATACCATGCAAATGTTAAGGAGTCTTGCTTCAATGTTGATTTTTTTAAAGAGTTTGATGTTGTGTTGAATGGGTTGGATAACTTAGATGCAAGGCGCCATGTAAATCGTCTTTGCTTGGCTGCTGATGTCCCATTGGTTGAAAGTGGGACCACAGGGTTCTTAGGACAGGTAATTTAGTCTTTTACACGTCTTTTAGCTGTAATATTTCTGGTTCTTATATTGTAACTAGGTTGTCTGGATTGCTCATTTTTGTGCTTCATCTAATTTTTCATTTTTTGTGTTTGTACGAATCCACTCACTTGTATTGAAATTGAAGCATGCATGTCCAATAATCTTAGGTTTTTCTATTTTATGCAAATAATCACTTATTAAAGGAACTCATCCCTGGAACAGGTGACCTGTTTTATCCTAAATATAAGTAGCTTCTTAAGTTTCTGTTTGGACGGAGCTTGTTTCTCTTGGTAAGTGCTATTGAAGGATTCATATATATTTTTTTATCAATTAGGTCCTATAATGTTGCATCTCTGAAATATGCTTAAAAAGTATGTTGTTTTAAGCAATTTAGTTTAGGAATTTTTCTTTGAAGTGTTTCTTTACTACTAGTTCAATACTTGTGCATGTGTTTGCTTCTTTTTTCTTTATACTGGCTTATTAACTGAACGTCTGAATCTTAACTTCACTTTAGGTTCTGAAGGTTTAAGTTGCATTGAAGTCTTGTCTGACTATTGAATATTTTTGGTTATTTGACTTGAATAACTTGAACTTCTGTGTTTCATTTTCTTGTCAATTCATCTCTCCATCTCTCAGTCGATATAAACTTATGCTTTGATTTTACCCCTTCTTTTTCTTGGCTTTAGAATTGCTTTTATGTTATTAGTTTTTTTCCTGAATGTTTTTGAATATGACCATATTGTATGATTATAAGTCTCCTGGATGCAGGTTACTGTACATTTGAAGGGGAAAACAGAATGCTATGAGTGTCAGCCAAAACCTGCCCCAAAGACTTATCCTGTTTGTACTATTACGAGCACTCCATCAATGGTAACAATTCATTTCTGAGACTTTCTTTTGGGTGGAGTGGGGTGGGAGTCATTTGCTTCTTTGTATTGGCTTTGTGCAACCAGTAGTCACTATGCTAGAATTATGATCTCGTGTTTAGGTATGTTGTTTCCTAGAAATTGTTTTGCCTCAAGTTCTAATTGTATTGTTCAAATTGTAGTTTGTTCATTGTATCGTGTGGGCTAAGGACCTGCTTTTTGCGAAGTTGTTTGGGGACAAGAATCAGGAGAATGATTTGAATGTGCGCTCTAGTGATACTGGAAACTCGTCTGAACATTCAGAAGATGTATTTGAATGTAGAAAAGATGAGGATATTGAACAATATGGAAGAAGAATATATGATCATGTATTTGGTCATAACATAGAAGTTGCTCTATCTAATGAAGAAACATGGAAAAACCGAAACAAACCACGACCTATCTATAGTAAAGACGTCCTGCATGTGAAAATGACTAAAGAGAATGGGGACACAGAAAAAGATTGTGCAACTGGTGATGTTTCGGCCATGGCATCTCTGAGCTTGAAGAATCCTCAGGATATATGGAGCCTTTCTGAAAACTCGAGAGTTTTCCTCGAAGCTTTGAAATTATTTTTCTCAAAGAGAGGAAAGGTCAATGATAACCTCTTGCTTTTGTAAAACTGATTTATCATCTCCACCTACCAAGTTAGACTGATTTGTTTTATCATTTGACAGGAAATAGGGAACCTTACTTTTGATAAAGATGATCAGTTGGCTGTGGAATTTGTTACTACTGCTGCAAATATCCGGGCTTCTTCTTTTGGGATTCCTTTACATAGTCTTTTTGAAGCTAAAGGAATTGCTGGTAATATTGTGCATGCTGTTGCGACAACAAATGCTATCATAGCTGGGTTGATTGTGATTGAAGCAATTAAGGTTTTAAAAAAGGATAAAAACAATTACAGGTTTAGTTCAGAATCTTTAATTCGTAGCTGAATTTGTTTTCTTTTGATTATTTTGAGGTTCCTAGATACAAAGTGATTTTATATTTCAGTTTAGTATAATGTGATCCATATGCAGGATGACATATTGTCTTGAACATCCTTCAAGAAAGCTGCTTCTAATGCCTGTAGAACCCTATGAGCCTAACAAGTCTTGTTACGTTTGTTTGGAGGTATATCTGAATCAGATGTCTGATTGGAATTTGTTTTGTGAATGTTTTGAATCTGACTTCCTTGTGTTTAATATCTCCAAAACAGACGCCACTATCCCTTGAGGTTAATACTCACCATTCTAAGTTGCGGGATTTTGTTGAAAAGATTGTTAAAGGCAAACTTGGCATGAACTTTCCTGTAATTATGAAAGGGGCAAGTATTCTTTATGAAGTTGGTGAAGATCTCGAAGATGATATGGTAGCAATTTATGCTGCAAACCTTGAGAAAGTAATATTCTTCTCCTTTGCATTCTAATCAAATCTTTTAACATGAATCTATTTGCCTTTTGTGAGATTAATCACAGGTGGTTTCAAGTCTTGAAATCACAGGTGTTGCTCTTTTATACTTTGGCGCAAAAGGTAGTATGATAATTGCGATTGATTTCTTTTCACAGGCATTATCCGAGCTGCCTTCTTCTGTCACTAGCGGGATTGTTCTTACTGTGGAGGATCTTCAACAGGAGTTCTCATGCAGTATCAATATCAAGCATAGGTTTGTATTTACCTCGATTTTAGAACCTTTTATTGTCAACATACTATAAAATCTTAAAAAAAGTTTTTCCTCCCGAACCAACCCCCCTATTTTGCCTATAGAAGTTGCATTGATCAATTTGCTCTTTGTGCTCACAGGGAAGAGTTTGACGAGGAGAAAGAACCCGATGGAATGGTTCTCTCTGGATGGATAGAAGCTTCCGTTGATAAGGACAATAATAAGCCTATTGGAAATGGTGAAAGTACATCCAATGCTTTGCCATCACAGGAGATTCTGGAGGGGGAGAAGGATGTTGAAATTCAGGAAACATCTGACGGGACTGAAACTGTTGCCAGGAAGAAAAGAAAACTGTCCAAGGTCGATGAAAGTAGAAATCAAAAGAAACCCGAAAAGCTTGATGTGGATGATGAGGATGACGAACTCGTTATATCTGATGACTGGGAGTCCCTCAGCAAGAAGAAAAGGGTCTAACAGGTTTTACATCTCGAGTATGGACATCATCTCCACCTCTGATTCTATAATCGTTAGGCTAAATGGCAATTCTTTTTGTAGGCCGTAATTGTTACATGTTAGGACAGAATCTTATGTCGAATCCGTTTTTGTGGTGTAGTGTTACAACGTGTTATGTGTAATCGTGGTCGATTTAGATTTAACTGAGGGCTGCGACTTTGCAAGCATTCAGATTTAACATCAACGTGAAATGAAAACTATCAATGGAAATGTTTCATCTGATTATATATATATATTCGAGCACGGCATTGTTTGAAAATTTTCGATGTCAGAACTTTAACGAAAATTTACTGTGTGTAGAATATCAGAAAGAGTATTTTTTTTAATGTATTTTATGTATCAACCGGTTATAGATATATATTCGAGCTTCTTCTTTTACATAATCGGTAGTAATAAATCCGACAAAAAGTAAGTTTATTAATACCCGTTAGTGTGATGATGTGACATGTTAGTCAAAATGGTTAATTTTTAATTTGATTTTTTAACTTTAGAGAAAATATTAATTTAACTCTTAAAATTTTTTTAACCTCACTTTTAACCAACAACGTTGCTGCTCCAGCCACCTTCTTTGGTGGGTGATGGCTCCGGCCACATTCTTGCTTTTAGTTGTCCATCCAACCTTAGAAATCAAGCTTATAGTTGGAATCCTTTGGTGTTTAGAAGGTTTAGCTTACTTTCTCTTCAAATTCTTCTTGTTGTTGTTTTGGGGTTACTTTTTGTGTACTTTTTATAACCTTAGCATTGTATTGTGAATATTACATAACAAACTTGGTTCTGAGCAATTTGTGTTTACAGTCTACTTGTGGCCTTTAAAATCTGTATTGATGTTGATCAATTTGTTGGCCAGTTATATCCAAGATTCCAAGCATCTCAAATGCAATGGGAAAAACATGGTGACAAGTTTCGCTTATCAAAAAATAAATTATTTTGTTTCAGCTTTGATACTGTTCTGGATGCTCAAAGTTATGTCTTAGTTATCAGCCATCATCAAATCTGCCAAGTTGTTTGGACTGCTAATAGAGGTTGATTGGTTGACAAATCGAATAAGTTTGTGTTTGAAAATAATGGAGATGTATATTTGGAAAGAGGAGATGGGGTTACTTAGGCCACAAACATTGCTGGAGAAACGATTGTGTCCCTGAAATTGCTGAATTTGACAATAAAAGAGTACTTTGGCAAAGTTTTAGCCATCCCCCCGATACACTTTTATCCGGATAGGAGTTTGTTGAATGAATGAGACTAAAAGGTTTTCTTAAACGCAATAAGAGTCATTATCTTGAATTTCAGTATGAGAATTTTGCCTTGCACACAGTGTTTTAGACTCTGGAAACTTAATGGTCGTTGTCGAATAAAATGCAGAAAATCGATAAAAATTTCACTGGTAAATCTATTCCATAGTTTTAATATACAGCTTATGGAACTTTTATGATCACAATAAGGAGTTGATATAGCAATTGAACTTCTCTCAAAATTTCGTTATGAATGTCATATGGGCTGCCAGATTGAACATTATCTACTAACCGGAGAAGCGCCGTCGTGGGTTAAAAAGTGAGGTTAAAAGAGTTTGGGGTTAAATTAATATTTTCTCTAAAATTTAAAGGTCAAATTAAAAATTAACCCTTTTGACTAACATGTCACATCAACGGCATAGTGACCAAAATAAAAAAATCAAAAATATAAGTGGCCATTATAATATTTTTCCAAATCGAGTGACCAAAATAGAACAAACCCTAAACAAAAAGGACCTCTGGTAAAGTTTACCCTTTAATAATAAATCAAGCAGTAGAGTCTTCGGGGTGAAATTTGACAATAGACTCCGGAAACTTAATGGTCAAAAATGAGGTTAAAAAGTGACCAAAATAAACGGCATAGTTACCAAAATAAAAAAGATCAAAAATGTAAGTGGCCATTATACTATTTTTCCAAATCGAGTGACCAAAATAGAACAAGCCCTAAACAAAAAGGACCTCTGGTGAAGTTTACCCTTTAATAATAAATCAAGCAGTAGAGTCTTCGGGGTGAAATTTGACAATAGACACTCACACTGCAACTGCAAGAGAACAAAAGTTTTAGATTATAATCGACACCATTTCCTCAGCATTCCATGATTCATCGGCTATCGTTGCTGGACCTGCAGTTTGTAATAACCATTTTCTAAAAATCGGATTTTCAAAAAAAATCGAATTTTCATAAAACCAATAAAATTAAAATTCGTCGGAGCGTAGTACCTGTTATTTCAGAGTTCATTGAAGTCGACACCTTTTGGACCATTCTTCATTAAAAGCATTAGGATTTGATTAGATTCAAGTAAAGGATTAAGGAAAACTCACTCATATCTTCTGCATCAAGAATCTCGATTTTCTTCCTGCAGATGACTTGACGGGCAGTACCAGGTAGCTTGTTCGACGGACCTAAGATTAAATATTTAAAAAAACAAAAATATTATTTGATTAGTATTTAAACTAAAAAAAGACTTAAAATACTATTATATCGAAAAATTTTGGGTTGGTTCCCGGCCTCGATGAAATGGTCGGGACGGTATCGTGGTAGTGTGGAGGTGTGAATAATGGGTTTAGAATGGAGAGAAATGGTGGGGATTTTGTAGGGACGGAAAGAAGAATAAGAGCCAACTACTAACAGTCTCCCCCCTGCAGTCAAGTGATTTTGTAATCTGTTTGAATTGAACTTGCTAATTACTGTTATTCACGCATTTCTTTGATTGGTTGAATTATTGTCTCTACTAGCAACGGCAAAGCCAATTAATTAAGTAACGAGGACTAAATATAAAATTATACAAATTAATTTAACTGTTATGTCAATATTTTTATTAATTTTTAACGGTTAGTGGCTCAAATGATATTATTTAAATACTTAAGTAGTTTAATTGAAAAACTTGAAAGAGCGATGGTCAAAATAGAATTGAGACAATAGTTCAGTGGTCATGGACGTAGCTAACATATTTTTCGAATCGAGTTTTTGTACAAATTTAATTGAAATTATTTATAATGTTATTACAAATAGATTTCGATTTAAAAGTCTTTCTATATCCATATGTGATATACACAGGGTCGTTTCTGAGATTTTAGTGGCCTTAGGGCGAACCTAAAAACTGGCCCTTAAATTAGGGATTTGAATTGCGGTTGCGATCGTATATTCGGTCATGTTGCGTTTATCACGGTTGCAGACATAACGACTGTTATTTCTATCACTGATGGTATCGCAGTTGTGAAAATTTTTAATAACATATGCTATTGTGGACATAACGGTTGTAGGTATTGTGATTTTAGATGGTGTCTCTACCGCTATATAACGATCTCTGTTGCAGTTACATACCTCTATTTAAATACATGTCTATAATATTAAGTATTGAAAAAAAAAATTAAGAGTACGTCTATAATAAGAAGTATTGAAAAAAATAAATTTTAAGAGTATGCTCAATAATAAATAGTAGGAAAAAATAGATCCCTAATAATAAGTATTAAAAATTTTAATTTTAAATTTGTTATTACGAGCATACTCTTAAAAATTAAATTATTTTTAATATTTATATTATGGCACCGATTTCTCTCAAATATTTATTAATATGAGCATATTCTTACAATTTAATTTTTTTAATACTTGTTATTGGAGCCCTCGAAACTTATCCAGCTATATATATATATATGCTTATCACTGGGTTCTTTTTCTCATCCACCTGTAAAAATTAAAAACTATATTTTTAATTTTCTTGGGCAGGGTAGGGGCCCTAGGCGGGAGCCTCTATTGCCCTGGCCCAGGGACGCCCTTGGATATACATATATATTGCTTCATATTTTTGACATGTGATATACATGTATTAAGCATAGTTGAGGTACTTGACTCGAACTTGAAAATCAATTCACTAATCACTAAAAAATTTAAGTTATTCGAACTCTCATTTTATAACTCAATTTTTATTTGAACTTTTTTTCGAATCGAGTTTATGAAATTACAAGTCGAGTTGAATTTTTTTACGTCGAGTCGAGCAAAAAATCTTAAACCCCAAAATTCACACCATACAACCTAAACACCTAAACCCTAAACTCCAACCTAAATACATCAACTCTAAAATTGAATGACTTATGTAAACTAAAGTTTCACAAGCTCGTGTATCAAAGTATTTTCCTATACCAATGTGGTTGGTTCAAGTGGTAAGCAACTTAATATCGTTTAAGCAGGTCTCGAGTTTGAGGCCTTGTGTATGCAAAAAAAATCCTTATTAGGAGATTCACCCGCCAAAACCAGGTGCACGACACGAGTTGGTCTGAATTAATTAGGGCAAAGCTTTGGGAAATCGAGAAGACAACAAAAATATATTTTCTTATAATTATATATTTCTATTGTTGGAAAATGTGAGAAATTGATAACTTTGAGCCATATTTTCTATAGGTAAAGGTGAAGACTCGAATAATGAATTTATTGGGTTATATTCTACTCAATGAGACATTTACAACGGTATCTCATATGCTCAAAACGGTTGAGTGATGAATGAAAAATCGATGCTCAAAGTAAGGTAGTTGTAAATTGTGTAAGGAAAATAAAACTCTTATCCCACCAATGTGGGATAACAAGCATATGAAGTGTTCACACACACCAACCCTCTTGCTAATCATTGAATAACTTGGATGGAACTCGCGCCCAGGGGTACGAATTGAACCCGTTTGAGTTGGGGTGTACCTGCACAACGTGGGTGACATGAATGTCATGACCGGTTGGGCGGCCCTTCGTGGACATGTGGATATTTTATCCACTTTGAATTAATATTTTCCTTATAAATGGCATATATTTTTTACTATTATGAATTTAAAAAGATATTTTTTACTTCCTTTAAATTCAAACATTAAAAATATATTAGTTATAATTTACGAGAATATTCCATTTTAATATGATATTAACAGATATTTTCCGAATTAAATCGGTCAAAGAGTTAATGACCATTCGAAATATTTTTTATTTGCATATTTTTCTCTTCCACTCCCCTATAAATATCGTGCCATTTTTCAGTTTTAAATCGCAACTTAAAAACCTTTTATCTCTAGTATTTTCGGTGATAAGTAAAGTCAAGAGAATAGTTCGTGATCTTTACAACTCGTGCTACTGTTGAGGATCATCTTGTTGTTGCATCCTATAAGATTGACGACCGACGAACTCAAACATTTCACAGTGGGCGAAATCTGTCTTAAAAAAACTGTGTAACTGCAGGCCTCAACACGTTTTCTACAATTTTTTATTTGAATAAAAAAATTTGTTTCTCTTTATTCTAATTTTCGATTATTTAATTTATTTAAATAATATTCATTTTCTTTTTATCGTTTCGGATTTTAACCTATTGTACAACATCTATAACGGACCGAGTTTCGATTTAATGGTTGGAATCTCGAATTTGAATATTCTAGTTCACTTATCTTAGTCCAATTGAAAATTTTCAAAGGTTGAAGAGCCTACTCACCTATTTGACCTTCCTTTTCCAATGTGGATTTTCTTTTCCACATTTCGGGGGATTTGGCAGAAGGCTTAAATGCCTCTGCAGCTTTTCCCTATTTGCTTTTCCTCATTTTTTGGTCCTATTTTCTCTCACCATTTCCTTCCATGACGATATTTTCTCTCTTTAATTTGAAAGCTTATTAGGGGAGTATTTATTTTACTAAATTCTCCTTTATGTTATCATTTTCATCATCTTCATCCATTCTTTAGCTCTCATCCATATCTTATATTGGGTTTCATCTATATTGAGTGAAAAAAACATCTCCCTTAAAAATACAAGACATTATAAGAGACATTAATCACACATTAAAAAAAATAAATGTCTTTCCACGAACAATACAATCAGATGGTTGCTCCATATACACCTCATAAAGATCACTATAAATAAATGCATTTTTTATGTCTAACTAATGTAGAGGTCATCAAAAGTTATTGTAAAAGAGATGAAGAAAATTCAACATAAACAACTTTAACGGGATTAAAAGTATCACGATAATCAACTCCATAAGTTCGAGAGTATATTTTTCAACAACAAATCGAACTTTCAATCGAACAGTGAAGTCTTCAGGATTAAATTTGAGAATAAACACTTATTTACATCCAATAACTCATTTACCAAAAGATAAAATAACCAAAATCCATGCACCATTGACATCTAGAACAATCAATTCTTCAAACATAACCATACACCATCCAGGATGAACTAATTACAAAAACAATATGCAAGAAAAGTACAAGAGTAAGACAAACGATTGTAGAAAAACATCTCTTATACCGTGTAGAATATCAGAAAAGATAATACATTTTTGTGTATTTTGTTCATCAACGGGTATGTAGGGTGTTCATGGTTAACTAAAATACTACAACGGTTAACCTGTAAATTGTGTTCTTAGCGCAATTAGAACATAATGTTTTCTAATTACACTAAGGACCGTTGTAGTATTTTGGTTAACCATAAACACCCGACAGTTTGGATATATTACAAGTATAGTAATCCTATAATCTATAACGTGATATCTTATATCAAATACAACACATTGATCCAAAGAATTAGGCTACAAAATAGCCTACAAATCTGTAACATAACAGTATGAAAAATCTGTAACGCAACTATGGCAGGGCATCTAAAGGGTGAATCTACTCATCTCCAGCGGCAGCTACATTAAACCCTAGAAGGCAAGTAAAAACAAACAATGTCAATTAAAAATTTTGGTATAATAACATTTTAAGTCCTTTTTAATTTAAGTATTAATAATCAAATAAAGCCTTTGTCCTTCTCGATTTTTAAATTTAAATGCTTAACTATTGTCCTTCCCAATACTTGATTCTAGCTCCGCCTATGATAACAATCGAAACCTATTAAGACACTGACTCGATTTAAAGTTTCGACTCGATTAAGATAAAGAAAAATAGTTCAAGAGCATTGGCGTACTTGAAGGGCGTGAGCTTCCCAATGGATTTGATTCCTTTCAAGTCAGATATAGCACCCCCGGCACCCCCTATATCAGGAATTTTGATTAAAAAAAACATCAGGGTAAGTATTATTTTCACGTCTTTTCAGATTTCATCGGATTTACTGATTCTTGAACAGAAAAAAAAAAGAATGAGATTCATACCTGGAGATCAGACACAAAAGAGGGCATAGGTGTAGCCGTCGCAGCCATAAAGCAGCTCTTTCACCTGTTGAAAAAACACACAAGTCATAAAAGGAAATACAAAAGTCAGTCTAAAAGTAATTCTTCGAAGTCAGTTATCATAAATATTCTTCCATTAACTAAGGATCCCGATTCTTCTTTAGTTAAGAAAACTAAGGATTCAAATAGTGATTCGCTACTATAATGATAGTAGTGCAATCCGAAATAGATTTAATTACTGTCCATAATAATCGCAGTACATCAAAATATAGCAATCGAAAAAGAGATTGCAAACGCTACTAAAATTTTTGATGTAAAGGACTCTGGCAATTAAAACAAAATTTTACAGTAGTTCTTAAAAGTTCTTTTTTTTATGCCGCCGGCGGCCTATGAATATAATTTAGCATACTTCTTTTGTTCAAAAAAAAAATTCCTGATGGAAAGTCTGATATTTTAGTCTCAATTATTAAGTAACGGGTAAAATTTAAACAGAAATACACAACCTTCTCTCCAACACGGGCAAATGCCTGGTTAGCATCTTCGCTGAACAGAAAAAGTAAAAAGGAAAAAAAAAGTGAGCTAAAACCCAAACATAATCTGCAACTCTTTTTTCATCTCCATAACTAGAATCACAATTCTAATCATTCTCAGCAAACAGAAAGTTTTTAATAAGATCCATTACTCACACTGCAGTAGTCATAATGTTGTCGATTATAATAGAGACCATTTCCTCGGCAACTTCATCGGCATCCGTTGCTGGACCTGGAGTTTTATAAATTCAATAAAGACGATATCTTTAGGCCACTTTTCATTAAAAGCATTCGCATTTGATTAAATCAAGCAAAGGGAAACTTACTCAGATCCTGTGTATCAAGAATCTCGATTTTCTTCGAGAAGTGGCCATTGTTGACTTCACCGGCGGCATTGGCTAGCTTGTTGCCGGCGGAATTGGTATCGTTTAACAATGAAGGGACGGTGTGATTGGAGAATTTAGAGTTGTAAATCATGGGTTTTGATTGGAGAGAAATGGTGGGGGTTTTTGAAGAGAAGTGAAAGGGAGGGACCTTTGTTAGGGTGGCCCCGGTGGGGACATGGGATTTGTAGAGAAAGGGAAGGAAATTGGGTTAGGGTTGAGGAAACATTCAGCACGGAAGGGAAGTGACTTCAAAAATGGCGCCGGTGGGAGAAGAGAGAGAGAAAAGAAATGGAGGATTTTTGGTAGGTTGCGGGGCTTAAGAGACACAGAAACAAGCGGAGAAGAAGAAGCTGTCGAGCTCGAAACAACGATAGACCCACCTTTAAAAAGAACAAAATTTCCCAAATGTCTCATCATAATTTATTTTATTAAATTCCTAACTCAATCTTTACCTTAAACTTTAGCTAAACTTTAGCCTAACTACTTGTTCAAAAATAATAATAATACTAACAAACTTCAGCCTAAATAATGATATAAATAGGAGTGAACATTTGATTGAGTCAAGTCAAAAAATTTAAGTTAGTCGAATTGGCGAGTCTTATTTTATAACTTAAACTTTAAATAAAATTTTTTGAATTGATTCGAGTTGTTTGGGTTTCTGTTCAAATTTAATTGTAAACATTTATAATATTATGATACTAATCAGTTTTAATTTAAACGATTTTCATAACCATATATATCAAACAAAATTGAGGGATTGAACTTGAACTTGAAAATTGATCTATTAATTATTAAAAATTTTAAGTTATTCACATTTGAATTTTATAACTAAAACTTATTTAAACTTTTTTCGAGTCGAATTAAATTTATGAAATTATAAGTAGGGTTTTTTCAAGTTGAATCGAGTTGAAAATTTTAATTTTTTCGAATCGAGTATAATTTTGTCCATTCCTAAATACAACAATAAAAAAGTATTTTTTTTCTTATTTCAAATTTCTCTCATTGTGTACTGCTTCTCGCTTCACCTCTGATAATTCTTTCAAAGTTTAAATAGTAAATTCTTTTTATACCATTTAGAGTTTATAATCTCAACGAGAGTTTTTAACAATTTTTTAATGTTATAATGAATATTATTGTACGTCGATACCGAAACCTAAAGATTCGTAGTAAACAATTGTAGTCATTTTATGTATTAGTAGTTAGTAATTTAAATTTTCTATAACTTTTGAATATGGCTTTTGATAAATTGTCTAATTTACTTTTTGCTTACATTACATACAATTGTATTTGTTGTTGGTCGGTGAATTACAAATTTTAAATTCTTAAATCCGTCCTTGTTTACCGGTTTTTCAAACTACGATTCTTAAAGCTTAAACTACATCGAAATTCAATCAATTACGAGTAAGGATACATTTGAGTCATCTAATTATTAAAGTTATATTTGAGTCACTTAATTAAAATTATGATTACATTTGGGTCATCAACAGTTCAATGTTGTCTTTTAATTGGTATAATAACAGTTTTAATCTTTGAAGCTTTTATATTCTATCAATTTAGTCTAAAATCAAAATAATTCAATAAATTAACCATTTTATTTTAAAAATATATCAATTAATCATTTTATTATAAAATAAATTTTTTAAGTTCTCTACAAATCTATGGTCCTGTTTGGTAAACAGCTTTTGAAGTTAAAATTAGAGGTTTGAAGTATTTTTATAGGTTTGATCAGTCAAATTCGCTAATTTGGATATTTGGTAAATAGAGGATTGTAATAGTAGATTGATGTGAAAACTCTCATTTTGAAAAAGCTCCTTTTAAGAGCTTTTTGAGTTAGAGGCTTGGATAAAAGACTAGTAAAGACTATTTTATCCTTGATAATTATAAAAAAATATCTAAATAGCATAAATTTGATTAACTAATAAAATTAAAAAATCATAAATAAAAAAAATATATAAATTAATAAATACATATAAAATTAATAATTAATAAAATTATATTCAAAAATATAATTTTATAGATAAAAAATTAATATGTACATCTAAATTTAATCAGTATTAAAATTATATTAAAAAATATAATTTCACAAATAAAAAATTAATATGTGCATCCTCATATATGCTCAGTAATGATATTAAAAAATTAATTTTCATAATCTAATTAATATTAATAGATACAAAAGGTTAATAACTAATAAATTATTCAAACAAGTATAAAATATAATCATGTCTTTATATGTCATTTTGCTTGTTCAAATAATCAAACAGCTATCAGTTAATTTTACAAACACTTTTATACAATCAACTAATGTAGTCCGCTAGTCAAGTCAGCTTATATAATCTGCTATATGCTAATTGTCATACATGGCCTATATATTTTCCTTAAAAATATATAATTTTTGTACAAGACATTTTTTTATTATAAAACAGACTTGCAATGATCTTAAGAAATTTGTTTTATAATAAATATTCAGTAACTTAGACGGTAGCAGTAATTAAAACCTGAAAGTTTTTATAAATAACTTTAAATAGATTTCAATCAATTTAATTTCAAATGGAGTACTTTAGTGTTAATGAGGGTACATAAGTAATTTGGAAGGGAAGAATGGATTAAATTGATATATATTTTTAAATATGAAGGGTGACCCAAATATAACCTTTTGTCTTTACCCATAATTGAGTGATTCAAATGTAACTTTTAATGATTGGGTGACCAAAATATAACCTTACCCAAAATTGAGTGACTTCCGTTGTAGTTTGCTATATCTTAAATTGATTATTGAATTTTTATTCCTAAATTATGATTTTTATTCAAAACTGGTCCTTAAATTTTTGAATATTTCAGTTTCATCCTCAAATAATGATTCTCATTCTAAATTGCTCACCTAACTTTTAACCGTTTCAATTTCAATGATTAGCATGCAGTAATAATTTGGAGATGAATTTAGAGCCATACATAAATTCATATGAATCAAATACTGTATGAATCCAAAGCATGAAACAGATCAATCTGTACAAACTAGGAATAATATCACCACTGTAATGCCTATATTTTCTCCCCTTTTTTCATTCTTTTGAACTGTTTCTTCAATATATTGACCTATTCTTTTCACCTGTAAATTAACAGTCTCTTCATTACAGAAAAAGAATTGTACATTGGTAAAAGTAAGATACTAACCTCCTCCAAGCAGACACGAGGCTCATGTCTTGCAAGATTTGGTCCAGAAAAGACCCTTTTTCTGGGTACAGTGATTCCCACCCGTCGAGTCCTTTTTTTACCAGACGATTAAATACAGCACGATCATTGTTGACATCACCGTACCTTGATCTTTTGTTACGTGTTGTCTTCTCCCCCAGTGCACATATTGAGCAAGCTGGATCGTGTACTTGTCGATTTCAGGGGTCATATAATCCAAGCATTCAGCATGGTAAACGTGCCCACATGTAAGAACAGCAACAACAGGAAGCTCGTTGCTAATAGTGATCTTCTGGCTGCTCCACAAAGATTTTTCCAATAGCAGCTTTGAGCAAACACCACATGTTTGCAGATCAACAGAGGGAGATGCTGAGATTCGGCCACCGGGCGTGCTTATCTTCTCATGATGAGCACCCCATGTGTCATAAGTTCAGAAAATGCATGCATAGATCAACTATCGGAAGAACAACCCCGAGAGCCACCGGTCGATTCATTACTCCACGAAGGCATCATTGGCCTTTCCTCACCAACCGACTACCTATTAGGTGATTTCAAATCCAGAGGCCACCTTGTTGTTGTTGAACAGAATAACAGATAGTATGCACATGATTCTGGGATGACAAAGGGAAAGTAGCTAGGAGGAAGCTGATGGCAAAGAAATTGATACCTTAGAAGGAGACGAATACGAGGCTGCCGGTGATTCTATCGACTCCCTCACCTGAAACACAATCCAGATCTCTTAAAATCCGATCACAGAGTTGGAAACAGGCATGAAACTGCTCCTACCACGAACATAAACAGGCGCGAACCTCTAAAATTCTAGGAGGGGCAAACTTATAAAATTTTAGAGGGGCTAAAATAGTTTTTCAATAGGAAATACATATAAAATTTCTAAAAATTTTCTTAATCATATAGGAATTTCAAAATTTTAGGGGGGCGACCGCCCTCTCTAAGTCCATCCCTGAGGCCAAGGGTAATCCTGTTAAACATGCAACTACTTTATTAAACAAGGTTTCCAGGAGATTACTAAAGATGTAACCTAATAAAACTATGAGATATATGGTTCAGATTTTCCAAAAGAGAAAATTTTCACTTAATAACTAAATTATACATTATCTATACACTTACGTAGCCAAGGAGATTACCTGAAGCGGGAGTGTTCTAAATTCTACAGCATGTCCTTCTGAAGCAGGGAACTTTTGCCGTGTCCGAGACTGAAAACTCTCGGACAGAATTCCGTCCTCTGAAACACATGCAGATTCATATTTGACCTCCGATCCATCATCCCGACTAATCGCATCGGAGAACCAAGCATCGTTCAATAATAAGAGAGAGTCCAAATAATTAGTAATGAACAAAACCGAAATCACTATAATGGTCAAAGTAAGATTCAAAATAAAAGCCTAAATAAGTAAATAGCAGTGATTCATGATCAAAGTAAACGTCTCTGAAAGTTTTCAAAAATGTTTTGCAAAACTGAAAAAGGTGTCGTGGTGTAGTTGGTTATAACGTCAGTCTACCGCGCTGAAGGGCGATGCCAGCTTCAAACTTTTGATTAAGGAAAAATAAAAAGATTACCTTGATAAATTGCTACTACATTTTTACATGATTTTCAAGTACTTAGGATTTAGTTTGTCGAAACTTACAATATAGACAGAGTTGGACTTAATGCACTCGTGTGAGCCCAAGCTAAATTTTAAATTTTGATGTCCCATACTCGGCTCAAACTTTACTGTGGGCTCCTCTTTGATTCTAGACCTAGTAAAGCATTAAGGCTAAGTAAAGAAATAGAAAAAAGGCTTAATACTTAAATAAGTAACTAAATTATATTTATTTTTTAAGATAACTATTTGATTATCTTTCGGTGGAAATATGTGTTTAACGTTTTATTTTGGTCCGTTTTAAATTCAATCCGTTAAAAATCCCTCACCCATTCATAGTACGACATGTGGTATTTTTTCTTTTTTTCAAAAAAACTCAAAATTTTCAAAATCCCTAAACCTAAAATTTGAACCATAAAATCTTAAATTGATGTCATTGTCACTACGATAGTCTCGTCAGACCTCGCCATCGTCAAAGGCCACCGACCATTTACCCTACTATTTTATCGCCAAAAATTGACTGACGATGTGCCAAACGTAGGGGATACTAGAACTCTTCAAAAACTTCATTTGATGATTCGCGACGAACGGCGAGCAGTCGAACGATGTGTGGGTCTCGACGAGAAAAATAGCTTTATTCTATCACTAACAGCGTGGTCAAGGACAGTGACAATAACCGAATTGGGGATTATGTGATTTTTGTATTTAGGAATTTGGAGATTTGAGATTTATTTTTTGAAAATTTCAGTTTTTCTATTTTAGCTTTGAAAAAAGAAATGTTTAAAAGCCTTTAAAATGCCTCATGTCATGTATTTATTGTTTAAAATATTTTTACTCTCAAAATAATTTTAGGCACATATTTTAGCCAAAATTAACTTTAATATTATTTTAAAAATAATATAATTTATGCACTTATTTTGATACTAAGTAAAAAAACGAATTAAGTTATAATGATCGAACTATTTATGATTTTTAAGTTTAAAAAGTTAAAACTCGGAGTTAAAAAGGAAAAAAATCGAGAATTGGACACAATCATTATAAATGGTTCGAAAAAGCATAAAACCCGACAGAATAGATCTTACCCTACCACACATTTGGCTTTTGAAAAACTGTATTTATTGTTTAAAATATTTTTACTCTCAGAATAGATCTTACCCTACCACACATTTGGCTTTTGAAAAACTGTATTTATTGTTTAAAATATTTTTACTCTCAAAATAATTTTAGGCACATATTTTAGCCAAAATTAACTTTAATATTATTTTAAAAATAATATAATTTATGCACTTATTTTGATACTAAGTAAAAAAACGAATTAAGTTATAATGATCGAACTATTTATGATTTTTAAGTTTAAAAAGTTAAAACTCGGAGTTAAAAAGGAAAAAAATCGAGAATTGGACACAATCATTATAAATGGTTCGAAAAAGCATAAAACCCGACAGAATAGATCTTACCCTACCACACATTTGGCTTTTGAAAAACTGTATTTAGATATTATATTAATATTTGGATAAAACTTTGATACACAGGCTTGTGTAGCCTGTATATTTATACTATAAAAACTCAAATCATAAATTTCTAACCTTAACCCTAGAAACTTAAACCCTAAACTTTAAACTCTGTACATTAAATTCTAAACACTAATCTTAAATTCTAAATCATACAATCTAAATCCCTAAACTTTAAACTCTAAACTAAAACCATAACCCCTAAAACTAAAAGGCTTGTGTAAAATTAATTATACACGGCCTGTGTATCAAAATTTTTTCCTTAATATTTTATATACGATTATTGAATCAGATAATAATATAACAAAAATTTTCAAAATATATACAAGTGACTTTATTTATAAATAATGTGTCAAAATATAGTTTACGACAATTTGTATATTGAAAATGTACGTAATAAATTTTGTCAATCAATATTGTATAAACTAAATCAGTGATCGAATCGATTAGACCAAAAATACTCGGCTTAATTGGTTATAGTTGTCGAATTGTTGAACCCACCAATATTTAAATAAAAAATAAAAAATAACAAAAATAGAAATGGTTCTTTAGCAATTTTTTGTTTCAATCTTTTTATCGGTTTGTAGCTTTTTCCTTTATATTTGATTTTATATCAATTGATCGAACCAATCATTTTCGATTCGATTAGTTTAACGTTGGATGAGAGTAATTAATGGCTAAGATTATTTTCTTATTTTTTCAAGTGGTAATTTTCACATTTTCTACTATTAATCTCAATTCTCATCCATCCATTTACCTTCATCTAACGGTCCAAAAAATGTGTAAAACTTTCAAGTTTTACATAGTGTAAGAGGATCTTATCTCATAGATAATTAGGATCCACTTACACTATGTAAAACTCAACTAGTTTTACACTAATTCATGGTCATTAGATTGGTGAAATGAATGGATGAGATTAAATTCTTACTTTTTTCCCCAAGTGATAATCTTCACATATTCTACTTCTAATCTCATCCATCAATTTCACTTATCCAATGGTCATGGATTAATGTAAAACTAGTTGAGTTTTATAGAGTAACTAGATCTCACCCATCCCAATTATATATATATATATATGATCTAGTACGTGAATAGTAATCATGCAATGGAAAATAAACCTAGGTCAACAAAGGAAGAAAGTTCAACATATCCACACACATTTTACATAATTTAGTAGTAATACTTAACATACCATTACATTAGAATATTACATATATATACTATATGTTTATATATCGCACATAATACATAGTAAGATTCAGTCCATGATTCTCTCCCACTCTACTTCGAAACAAAGCATTAAGCTTTTTAAACATAGTGTTACACTATATAATATATGACACATAATACGATATATCTATATCTACATATATCTATATTTATAGCTAGGTTTATTACTAATTATTATATTAATTATAATGTAATAATATATAATAGCATAGGGCAAAAACCTATTTACCCATAATGCTACATGAACCAACAGGATTGATTAATTAGGTATGAGCTTGAAGGGAGGCTTGACAAGAGCTGGTGGTGGATCATATTTTCCATAGTCTTTGGTGTTTACTCTTAGCATCCTTTCAAAGATTGATTCCCCTTCGCCACTCTCCTGCACTCACATTAATACAAAAATGAACGTTATTCGAGGCCATCCATGTTCGGTAGTTATACGAGTTTCGATTATATTTAGAATCCAGATCAGAAATGATGACAAAGTTCTAGCTTCATTTTCTTCGCCCACAAGATTAGAACTTTAGATTTTATTTTAAGGAGTAGGTTAAATATTACATTTTGCAGCAGTTTGGAGATAAGGGAAGGATTCTTGATCTTGGGATTGCATGAAACAATCAAACTTGATGTCCCTTAAGTGTATGGTTCTCAAGTTCGAAACATGTGAATGTAAACAAACAACATCGAGAGAGCTTGTCCCCATACATGAATTTGACCCGACTCAACTCAAATCGAAAACAAAAGGGAGAGATCAATCAAAATGCACCACGAACCTCAAAAGCTGCATCAACTTCTTCCTCAGCCAACCTATTCACGAATTTAGAATGGCGACCTGTACATTAAACATGCAAAACACATCATTTGCCATCTTCAAAACCCCAACAAAAACCAAGACTTGAATCAATGAGTACAACATAGAAAACCCATTATTCTATGTAACAAAACATGTTAAAAACACTAAAAAACCAAGGTTGAATCTGGTCTGAGAAGCAGCTTTATATACACATAAATTACTTTAAAAAGTAACCTCAACATATTCATGGACAAAGCGTGCATGGCATGATGCACCAGAAAGACTAAAAGCTGCAGCAAAAAGACCTAGAAGAAAGAACCCACCTGCCATTGAAGTTGATAAAAGCAAAGCTGAAACCAGGAACAAAAGTAGAGCAATCTTCTTGAGATTATGCATGTTTAAGAAATTATTTTAACTATATTTTCTTTTCCTTTCATTCAACTGGGAATTTGTGAAGCAAATTGCAAGGGCATATTTGTATTAGTATCAACGTTATATTTGCTATATGCAGGGACGGACCTAGGAGTGTTGGGCAGCCGCACTCCTAAAAATTTAAAGTTTCCCTATATTTTATATTTTTTTTTGTATTTTTTATTAATAATCTAATTATGTACCCCTAAAATCTTATATTTTTGTACCCCTACATTTCTAATATAACTTCCTGATAGTTTGCACCCTTACATGAAATTATGGGTTCGTCCCTGCTATATAACTATAGGCTTGGGGATGAACCAATGGCAACAAATGGGTTTTATTTTATTGGGTAGAATGCAATCTTATTGTATTTTTTAAGTTTGCAAAATTCAAAAGTTAAAAGGAAAAAGTTTGAGGAGACCACTTTTCCTTTTGTTGGGGCACTTAAGTCTAATGAGTTAGTGGATTATATAGTTAATTAAACCAACAGTATTGAGGGTGACACTTGAGTTGAAATTATCAAAACACCCTCGGTTTTTCTTTCTTATTTATTGGATAAAAGTATTATATAGATCCTTGTACGGGTTACATTTTGGTTCATATAGGCATTTTTGTAACGCTTAATTAAATGGCATGTGACATGCAGGACTCAAGTTTAAGACTCAAGTTTAAGGCTTTGTATATATAAAAAAAAAATTATTGGGAGACTCACCTATCAAAATCAGACGTGCGACGCAGGTTGATCTGAATTAATTAGGACAAAGTCCTGAAGAACTGAGAAAGCAACAAAAGAATAGTATGTGACATGTTCGTCTGAGTTCGTCTGACCCATCATAGCTTAACAATTCTAACCATTGCATTTATTTGGTGAATAAAGTATAAAAACATGAGTTAGATGCAAATGTGTTAAAGAGGATTTTTAAGTTACGGTCGAGTCAAGATTCAAAGATTTAGGGGTTTTATACAATTTATTAAAATGAGATCTTTACTTATAAAAAAATTTACTTGATGTGTGTGTTGTGTATGTTGAATTTTGAATAAAATGAGTATAACATGACTTAAAATCTATGAAGTATGACAATATTTTGTTTTTCTCATGTGTTTTAGCACTAGTTTATGACTAATCTTTTGTTCTTTTCCTTGTAAGCATTTTACTTAACTCATCTCGGGGCACCTTTTTATGGGACCTTTGTGCGATCGCTCATATTGAACATTTCCATAACCACCCCTGGGTCGAGTGAATATGTTATGTTACCTAAAAATGTCATATGATAACCGACAAGTATTGGGTGAGCGTAAGACACATTGCATTTCAAGGGAAGACTCTCAAACCTTGAAGACGATATTATTGGAAGGATCACCTCCAAACCTCGAATATAAACCGTGATAAAAATGAAAATCTCCCTCATTTCTCTATTGTGCAAGGACTTTTTTACTCATTTCAAAAATATATGATCAAAATGCAATTTGTACTATAGTACATGGACTGTAAAAGATTACTAGGGCTAAAAATGGGAACATGGAAACATATATTGCCATTAGGGGAGTTTTTCATGGTCTAACCCTAAGGACCGTGTCAAAAGGACTAATTAGGTCTGCATTAAAATAAGGTTTTGTCACATTAGTGCTTTCAATTATCCTTAACGACACAACGCACCAAACACAACTAAAACGCACAGTGGGGAATAAAGAGAAAGAGGGGGAAAAGCATGCAATGTGAGATATTATATTATAAATATTTTTAAAAGATTTACATTATTAATCTCCTTTTTTTCTAAGTAAAGTGGGATTTAGGGCATATCTTACCTTAAGTAAAAATTCTCACTTTACCCTGTTGGTAATTGATCATCTACAAAGTGATTGAACTAGGTTATATTATAAAAATGTGAGTCATGGATTATTATTTATTACCATTAGCAAATTACAGTAACTTTTAGGGTTGTGGAATGACTTGGGGGAACATTGAAATTGGAGGGAACTGGACTTTGTGCCCTAAAAATGAACCCTAGCCTGCAGAAGATGACAAACATCTTTTTGTACAGGAAAGTTAGGCCAATATTTCCATGATGATAATTAAAATGAATGTCCAGATAGATTTGATGATAATGTTTTTGTTTTACTGTTACATGATCAGGGACGGAGTCAAGATCTTGACTCGAGGGGGCGAAGTATAAATTACTTGAAAAGTGAGGGGATAATTCATAATTATTTCATAAAAATTTTAAATTTATTATAAAAATTGAGGAAACAAAGGGGTGGGGGGCTAGAGCACCTCCAAATCCGTCCTTGTACTTGGTGCACATGGACGAACGCGAGATTTTATGTTGGGAGGCGAACCTATACAATTTTATGGGGAGCAAACTCATAAAATTTTAGGAGCGAAAATAGGTTTTTAATAAAAAAAAAATTAAATTATATACGAATTTTAAATTTTTAAGAGGACGACCGCTTCCAACCCGCTCGGTACATCCTTGATGGTGCATGATTTGAAAACAAAAGTGTGACGAAGAATTGGTGCCAAATGTGCCACTGACACATTCTTCTGAAGAACATACGTTTAACATCTCATAGTTAACAATTAGATGGCCTTGTTTTGAGGAGATTATATAGTCATGGATGGAGTTAGAATCAAACATTGAAATGAATAAAAATTTATTAGATTTTCAAATATAAAAATTGAGAAGGTAAATAACTTATTTAATTAATATTTAAATAAAAAAGACTTAAAATATTATTATACTAAAACATTTTAAGAGTTATTACAACCCTTTCCATTCACTAAATAACTTTGTCCTTGTGTATAATTGATGACAGAACCAATATTTGGAGTTTGTGTAAAAACATAAATATTTGAAAGTAAGTGGTAAATTCTCAAATAACCTAAATTTTAATTTTTTTTATATATAAAAATAAAGGTAAAATAAATTTGAGGTGGAGGGACAATTACCCTTGTTCGTCCCTGTGTATAATACCATGTTCTATAAACGGGTTATTGAAGATGAAACCCTAAAGTGAAATCTTAAGAAAGACAAAGAGCGGCAGTTTTAACAAAATAGAAGAGAAAAAGGGATTTAGGTTCCTAAGATAAAATATTTTGAAATTTTTAACCTGATAAAACAATTGAAATCGAGTCTTTTAAGATAAACGTCATCTATTTTTCTAATAAGACCACTTATTGAGTTCTTATACGTGTTCATCTTGCTACAATGATGAGCTATGTTATGTCTTTTATTAACATTTATTTTGTGCACGCTTAATATACGAATAAGACTTTAAATCACGTCGTATCTGTCAAAACTATCATAACAAGATAATTTATCTTTCAATCGTATTCAAATACACATATAAGAGATTCACTATGATTCAGTCCTAATTTTCCTTTAACAAAACACCTATTAAAGAGATCTACATCAATCCATATAAATCCTTTTCATTTATCGAATCATTTCATGACACAATATTTTACTCATCGAACTTTACTTAACAAAAACGTAATATGAAAAGACTGGTGAGAGTCACAACCCCACAAAAATATTAAATATTGAAAATAATATAAAAAATATTCTTACCCCTCAGAAAATACAAAATTCAGTATTAGTCCCCATAGTTTATTTTTTAAAACGATAGCTCAACAAATGATTTTGAGTTTTGTTAAAGAATGTTTTATTCTTTTATTAAACATTCTAAACTTCAACAATCACTAGAGTAAATGGTTAAAATTCTCAGTTTGCACCCTCTCTTTTCCTTAGGTCATGGGTTCATGACCCTGTGAAATTGTTTAAAAAAATAAATAAATCGATACACTAGTTTGATTCATTTTGTAATTGGGGAACCCATTGGGGGCAGTCCATGAAAGGCCCATTTCCTAGTGTTTTTCTCTCTCAAAACTCTCATCAGCCACTTAAAGGGCTACCCAACACTGATCGGTATAATGTTAAGACTTTACACAGCAAATTAAGAAATTTGTCTCGTTAATAATTATTTATGATTTATTTGTAAATATTAATTAAAGATACGTATCAATCTCTTAATACATTTATGAAATTAAAAAAAAAAAAAACTTCACCACCACATGTATCAAATACAATGGCTAAAGTTAACGAAAGAGTTACGAGACCAGTTTAAAATTTTCAAAAATAAAATTAAAGACTTAAACTAAGATTTTGTGAATTTGAAGGGTTTAATTTATATTTTAAACAACCTGGGGCCTTACTAAAATTTTAATAATTTCGAGAGGCTTAATGACATCTCTTAAAATTTATATGAGAAAATTTAATTAAAAATATTTGGAAAAAAATTGGTTGTCCTCCTAATTCTCCAAGGCTTTGTATGTCTGGCATTGTTGGGTGAGTCTCTCAAAGGAGATTTTATGCATACACAAGGCCTCAGGGACGGAGCCAACATTGAATATTTGGAGGGGTCGAAATGCTGAATTTAAAAAATACAATAACTTATTAGGTATTTAAACTCAAAATTCATAAGGAAATATCCAATTTGTCTAGTATTTAAACTTATAAGGACCAAGACCGAGTATTAAAGTAGCACCATGAGCGACTGTTTAGGGCCCCAACCATCCTAAGGTTTAATTTATATTTTTTAAACAATTTGGGGTCTTACTAAAATTTTTAGTAATTTTGATAGGCTTAATGAAAATTTTTAAAGTTATGGGAGGGAATTTAGTTAAAATTTCTTGAAGTTTAATAAGAATTTCTAAAAAATTTGAGGGGTTAAATTAAAATTTTGAAGGACTAAACTATAATTTTCCAAATTATTTGGAGATCGTGGCCTTGCCGTCTCCATTACCTTCCGCGACTGATCAAATGACAATCCTCAATCCATTTGATATTTATTTAAGTTATGATAAATCTGATAAAAACATGTTCAAAAATAATATAATAAAAATTTAAGGGTTAAAATGGCTAGACCGGTAAAATTGAGGGACCATAAAACTTGTTCCGCCTTAATTGAATATTCATAACACCTTTGACAGACACTAAGATCTTTTTTTTTCAACAATTTTATTTATGTGTGATTTGTAGGTACCAACATTAACGCTTTTCAAAATTCATGACATTACCTCATGGGTTGTGAAAGCGATCCTAAAAAATGAGGTTTTAAGATATTTGGGGTCTTTTGAGTTTTTTTTAAAAAATATTTTTCGTGGGGTTTTAAAAAACTTTATTATTTTAAAAATAGAGTAGACATTGGCCATTAAGGTAGGTCGAGCACCATAAAAACCAGAGTTTTTAAAATATCGGGTTCGAGAGTCGATTACGGATGGGGAAGGGTTAGCACCCCTACACCGCCCAAAATTGATACTTTAATATTACCACTTTATTAATATTAAACTTTCCGGATTAAAGTGACGATTAAATTAAAATTCAGTTATAAGTGCGAGTAGATTTTAAAGGACCCTGTTATTCGAGAGTAAACTGACAAACCACCATCACTACGCTTGATACTGGCCACGTTTACGCTCGAATACAAGGGTACCGCATTGACAAAATATATATCCGAAATGCAACTTAAAACATGGCAAACATGAATAAATACGATAAACATATAAATAAATACTAACATAATAAAATATTAATCTAACACAAATACATAAATATCAATCTAACACATAAAAATGAATCTAACATAAATGAAATACTACTCTAAAACATGCATAAATATTAATCTAACTTAAAAAATATATATAGTAATTAAGGTAAAATAGATTTAATAATTGTGTTTACAAAAAACCTATATATATTAGGTTAGTAGTTTATACATATATTTATTTTTTACAAAAATAAGTACTTAGTATTATTTATATAAAAAACTATATTTTGTTTTATAAATATATATCTAAAAACCTTATATATAAATATTATATATATATAACACAAAAAGTTATATGTAAAAAAATGAATTATAAGTAAATATATATGTATATATATACACAGATTTTGCATAGTATTAATATATAGTATATAAGATAAAATACTTTATATAATATTAATAATAATATATTATATACATATAAGGATAATAATAATAATAATAATAATAATGATGATGATGATGATGCATGGATTCATAAAATAACATGGAAATAATTAAAGACTAAAATGTACAAACAATTAAATTACATGGCATAAATAGCAAACATTATAGTACTAAAATAAAACAAATGCAAAAGATAAGGGCATAAATATAAACTAACAGAAATAATAAACTGGAAATTTAGTATAAAAGAAACAATGACTAAATCTAAAGTAAAACAGAAACAAAGAGCTAAAAAAAAGAACTATACTAAAACGCGTGAAAAAAAGGAGGGTCAAAAGAGTGATTATCTCGTAAATAGAAATGAAGAGGGGAGAGAATAAGAGGACCTATCGTGCAATTATACCACTTAGAAAACACGCGGATCCTCCCGGGTATTCGGGTCACCGCGGGTCGGATCACTCTATACGACGTCGTTTTAGAGGAATTGGTTTAAAACGGGTTTAGGTTAAGTTTTTTGTTCGAATTGGTTTGAAAATAAAAAAAAAACATAACCCTAAATATGGTTCCCCTCTTCTTCCCTTTCTCTCAACTGAAACGGCGGCCGCCAGGCTTCATTCTCCACTCGACACCGTTCATCGGCAAATGCCTCACGGCAGAGATAGCACGACAACCAGGTAAGAGTTTAAACCTCTCTTTTTTATTTTTAAATTGAAAATATAAAAAACTGTTTTGATTTTTGAAACTAAAAAAAAAAACTATTTTTGGGTTTCGATTTAAAAGCTTAAGGATGTGAAAGAAGAAGATTGAAACGTCAATATGAAAAATTTCTTATTTTAATCAGCACTTACAAAATTTTTTGAACTGGAACTCTGATTTTTGATCTTTCCCCCTTTTTCGAACTAACCCCCCCCTAAATTTTACATTTGATATCGGTTTTATAACCGATTTTTACACATAAAATTAACTACTCCTGTATTTTATTGTGGCAGATCTGATGAAGACAGAAAGATCCATATTTTCAGGATTTAGGGTATGGTGAGTTGGTTAGGGGTATGGGTTTGTCAGGTAGGTTAGGTTTTAGGGTTGATTTTTTTGGTTATTTTTATATTTATGGTTAGATTTAGGGTTTCAGGATTGGATTTAGGGTTTGAAACGAATAATCGACGATGGTGGCCAGAATGGATATCGAAGGCGGCAAGGGTGTATGGCGGCGACAGATGAAGGGTTCAAGGTTATTAGAGTTTGTTCTGTTCGGGTCGGGCTAATGGGTTTTCGAGTTTGGTTAGTGGGCTTAAGGCCCGGGTGAAATGGGTTATTACACCTCCCTTCACTTAATCATAAAAAATTAACACAAATATTTTTAGAGACTCTTGTGTGATCATCTAACATTATAAAAATATAGGTTGTTGTATATTATATTGAATAATTATTTATTATTTTTAAAAGGAGTATTTGATCAAGTCGAGTCAAGTTTAAAAAATAAGTTAACCGAATTGAGGAGTTCTATTTTATAATTCAAACTTTATTTAAACTTTTTTCGAGTTGTTTGAGTTTATGTTTAAATTTAATTGTAAATATTTATAATGTTATTATACTAATCGACTCTAATTCAATTAAAATGATTTTCTATAATCATATGCTATATATAAATTATATATTTGTAAGGTTCTAAAATATAATTTTACCATTATCCTAACTTAAACTTTTTCATTTTTTAAAATTTTTGGGGGACGTGTCCTGCCTGTCCTTCAAGGTACGCCCCTAAATATATATAAAGTATAATTAGACTCAACTCAAACTTGACTTTATTTTAAATTTTTTGGATTATTAAATTGATTCAGTTCTCATATCATAACTTAACTTTATTTAAAAAAATGTATCAAAATTATGAAATTATAATTCAAGTCGAATTTTGTTCATGCTGCCCAACCTTCTCTCCCTTTATGAAAAGTTGAATATTTAATTAGGATGCGATCAACACCCACCATTCATGGTTAACAAGTAAGCCATCATTCTTAATTAAGGCTCTTTTTTTGCCGTTAAAAAAATAATATTAGGTCGACAAAGTCCTATAACATTACTGCCTACCATATTTAATCATTCATCACCCACAACAGCGAAGCCATAGGAATATGATCTACATTAATTTAATAATTAATTTCTGATTAATACTATAAATCTCACCACCGTTGACACAGAAACACACCTTTTTTACTCATATCACGCGAGTCATACAAAAGCATGGTTGGCCACATGCTTTTAGAATCTAATAAAAATCAATTGCACCACCATTTTTACATGAAATGTAAAAAAAAAATAAGATCAAAGTTAATTTATTTATAATTTCATTCAAATGCAAAATAATATTTGTGTTTAATTTTAAATATGAATAAACGTATGTATATTTATAGACTAAACTATTCGAACTTGAGCTACCTGGGTGAATCATGTCACCCATTATCACTAAAACAATTCATTAGTTCTAAAGTTTTTTTTTAGCTTAATTGATATAATCATTCAATCAGATAGTTTAATTCAAGAATGAGTTACTAAATAAATATTAAATATAAAAAACCATATAGTAAAGGTTTTATCACGAGATGTTTAATATAAAAACTCATTTTGTAGGGCTTGCTTACAATCAATTTCTTCGATAATAAATAATTTTTTTAATAAATCTTAATCTTAATCTTACTTACAATCCAAATGTACTTGCTCGATAATATATATTAATTAGAATATTAAATAAAATATTGGCTTAAAAGTATATATACATAAATTAATTAAATTAAACATTGAATCATCTTCGTACCCGCCTTTTAAATACGCAATTTCAATTGCTTACTATAGCATGGAATAAAACAATGGAGAAAAAAATCGATAAAAAAACAATGGAGAAAAAATTTTTTATTTTTATTTTTGTCTGATTTGGTTATTGCTTATATGGAAAAAGTAAGTGTGAAAAAAGCATTTCTTTTCTTTTGTGAAGCTTTAAAAAAGTCTTTTTCGAAAAGTAAAATATTGTTGGATGTTTTTATAAAGAAAAATAAAATATATAGTATAGTTTAGGGCATGTTAAGTTTTGTCACTCATGGAAATTAAACCAATAATTTCATGACGTGTTTTGTCACTCAATAGTGAATTAACATGTGTACTTACGTGGGATTAAAAGCTTTGACGTTGGATCAATAAAGGTTCGGTGTAATGACAGGTATATTATTTTTTAAAATAGAGAATTCAGATTCAAACCTTACAGAATATATTATTAAGAGAAAGAGCCACGAATCTTGTACATAAATTAAAAAATGAAATGTACTATACCCCAAAAAGGTTTTGACGTTGTCATGTCGGAGTCTTTTATTCAATTATCTCCTCATTTATAAAATAGAGGATATTAATTGTCTAAACATGATCGAACCTTCGTCTTCTTGTATATTGTACTAGCGATATATCAATCAAGTTAAATTTAATCGACAATTAATATTTTTTTAGCTATGGTATGATCTCAGGATAGTATTTACTAATTTTTCTTAACCTTTGATAATGCCACACTTTACAAACAATTTGCTTGAATTTGAATCTTCTATTGATAATAACACTCTTTTTCACTTGGATCACTTTAATTGTTCGATTGTAGTATATTTTTAATTAATATAATTGTCAAAAACCAGCATATTCTTGATCATAATTTAATTTTATAATGTTAAAGGTGGTGTCATGGTTAGGGGTGTGCATTTGGTTAATCGGCATATTCATTAATCGATTTTTTTCCTTTTAACTGTTAACCCGAACCGAGATTTTTTCGAAAATTTTTAACCGAACAAAAAAATCAGTTAATTCGGTCGACTTTCAAATTAACCGAAATTTGTTATAAAATTTTGGGTAAATTACACAATTGGTCACTAAATTATGCTAAAATGATCTTTTTAGGCATTGAACTTTCATTTTATGCTAATTTGATAAAAGTTTAATGACCATTTTATAATATATCAAAAAATTTAATGATCGTTTTATAATTTGTTAAAGTTTAATGACCAAAAATAAATAAATATATATAATATTTAATATTTTTTTTAATTCGGTTAATTAACCGGTTTCGAACCGAATTAATCGATAATCAAATTTCCCAAAAAAAATAATCGTTAACCAAACCTACCTAAAACTAACCGACCGAATTAATCGAAAAAAAATTTAATTCAATCGGTTAATTCGGTTAAAACCGAATAATGCACACCCCAATCATGGAGAAATTATATCATGGGTCATTCCCGCCACGTCATCCATGGGACCGACCAATAAAAATCACTCATCTCATTATTTTTATGTCATATTTTTACCAAGTGAAGATTTAATTGGTAAAAACTATTTTAAAATTAATTTACAGTAAATATGAGTGAAGATTCACTTGGTAAAAAACATGACATTGAAAAAATAATGAGATGATGATTTTTATTAATTAATCCTATAAATGACGTGACGAGAATGACCCATAATATAATTTCTCCCGTTTGAATTAACTCCTAATTAGTCGTACGTCACCCACTTTGATTTTTTTAAGACAACTTGCACAAGCGTGGTAATGTCATTTTCAAAGGGATTTTTAAAACATTATTTTCTTATATATATATATATATTAATGTATTTTTGTTTTAATTGTTGACTGCGTAACATTGTACTGCATTTACTTGTAAATAAATTTATTAGTTTCACCGGTACTTACGGAACCATGATTATCAACATTAGATTATGTGACTAAAAACCATAGGCAAAGGGTAATTAGGAGAATAAATAATCAGTTAAATCGAATTAAGTTAACTAAAAATAGTCATTTATTCTTTTATGTTTTCTTATTTCCGTGATTATTTCATCTTCAATGACATTTTTAAAATTTAAATCGAATAAATTAATTATATATATTTAATTAATATGATCTTAATATAAAATAAAATACTCAAATATAAAATAATTCAATTGAGTTATTTAATAAATTATATTATTGCATGTATTTTAATTTAACCATTGTAATGTTTTATTTTATAAAAAAAAGTAAAAGGTAAAAATATGTATTCGGTTATTTCGATTCGATTAAATATAAATTCATTTTGATTATTTTTATTTTGACAATAGAATAAAATTGAATTATTCAGTATTAATGATTTCATTAATTTATTTAGTTATTGCTATATAAAAACTAAATCAACCGAATGTACATGCAACCCTTTTCCTTGCAATTTTCTCTTTTTGTAATTTTACGGGGGGAAAGGTATTGGAAGTCAAAATTGTTCAATTAATTCGTTTTGTTTGTTTTCAATTTATAGGGATTAAATTGCAAAAAATAATAACAGTAAAGTTATTATAGTAATCTTAAGAAACTTAAAGCCTCTATTTTTATCTATTTATTGAGACTTAACATACTTAAAATTTGAATTTATTTTTAATATGTAATTAATCATAATTCTATTAAATTCATCAATTTCACATCCAAGAAAAACATGAACAGATGTTACAACATGCATACCTTGAAAGAATTGATATTTAATACCAGCTATTACTAAATGGAATCTTTAAATTTTGTGCCCATTTAATATTTGCATATTTAAAGTTTA
This sequence comes from Hibiscus mutabilis, assembly GCA_019671005.1. Lineage (NCBI taxonomy): Eukaryota > Viridiplantae > Streptophyta > Magnoliopsida > Malvales > Malvaceae > Hibiscus > Hibiscus mutabilis. The sequence continues at coordinate 120,151 of JAGYYJ010003071.1, forward strand.
ATCCTTTTATTTTTATTTTGAAGAATCTAGTCCGTCTACTATTTGATTTAATAATATATGTTCAATTGACAACACTCACAAAGAACTTCTATAAAATTGATTTTTGTTGTATCATTAAAATAAATTGATTGGGTCTCCGAAGCACTGCTACACAATTTCTTATAGGAAAACACTTTGATATACAAGTTTGCGTAAACTTTAGTTTACACAAGCCTTTTAATTTAAAGTTTTAGGGTTTTGGGTTAGAGTTTTGTAACGATCCAAACTTCGAGTTAGCGAATCGGGTCTGGGACCCGGGTATTGGGCTTTTATTTTGGAAGCCTAGTTAAGAATATTAAGTTGGGCCCATTACATTGGTGGGAGAGATTTGAGTTTTAAAAGAATGAGGATAGGAGGGAAATAGGGAGATTATGTGGGAGAGAGAAAAAGTAAATAGGAGAGAGGTAATGGAAAAGGGGAAGAGTTTCAATCTTCGATCTACAGAGATTGGGCCATTCGTTATCGACACCTCCACCGTCATTGTGTTCATCTCGTCAAGACGAGTTTGCCTATATCAATGGCGTCGTTATCGGAGCCGCCGTCGGATGGGTGAGAGAAAAGAAGTTTCAAATTTTCTAGTTGAAGGGGTTAGAGTGCTCAGAACGGAAAACTAAAGCCACCATTGTGTTCACTGGCATCGAAAGAGCCAAAATAGTGCCTTGCAGTAGCCATCCGACCATCGGAAGCCTTCGTACGCGCCATCGCCTGCACGTGGGCGGCCTCTAGTTGCTGATGAGGCAGTTGCCTCTTGGGTCCAGCTGTTAGGCTAGCCGTTTGAGCCGGCCTGTTGAGTCGAGTCGCGACCCAATGAGCTGGCCTGCATGTGAGTCGAGCCGCGCCACTGAGCCGATAGTCAAGTCGAGCCGTCGTTGACTTTTTTTGGCTCAACGTTCTGAGTCTGATGATGCAATCCATTTCGCCAAATTCGAACTCGATAAGCTATTTTTACGTGTTTGACCTTGTGAATTGAATAAGGGATGTATGGAATTAATATATTTTCGTATTCGTTTTTATATGAGAATTATTCGGGGTTAGATATCGGACCAAGTGAAGTATTCGAGAAGCTTATATGTGGATTTATCGCTATTCTAGAGGTTAGTACACCTCGAACTCCTATTGCTTCATGAACATCATAAATGTGCCTGTTTTGCGTGCAAAATTGGTAGACGATGAGTAAGCATGTGTTGAGACTAGTATTGCAAGACTTGATAAATATTGAGATGCTTGATAAGCTTGAGAATATTAGAGACTACTATGAGTTTTAGAGACCGTGTGGGGTCGTCTGAATATTCGTATAATTATCTGATTGGTTGATTTATATGTTGTGCTGCTTAAGTGTGTGGATTATGATTTGGTATGTTCGATAGAAATTATACTAAATGAACTGATAACTGGTAATATTTGAATAAATGATCATGAATTCGATAATTAATATTAATTAATTAAATGCGTTAGTAAACAAACCTAGTGACTTTCATAAGCTTTAGGGATCGAAGAAAGTGTTGAGAAATTATAATTCAAGAAAATGGTGCGAACCTGTGTAGGGTATCGGTACGAGCTTCGGATGTACAGGTACGCGTTTGAGGGTCGTATTGGTACGGGTCGACTCTAATCGGTACTTGTGGAAATTAAGTATTTCCAATAACTATATTAGTATTGGTACGCATGTGAGTACCGATACCTGAGGGTATTGTATCGATACACGTGTTCGAGTATCGGTACTCACTGAACGAAATAATCCATTATACTAATAAAAAGAGGGAAATTGACATGGGATATTAATGAGGTAATATGGAATAATAGAGGTAATTAATGAGGATAATTAATGTACTATTCCATAATGTATTAACAAGCTTGTTGTAATAGCAACCATAAGAGATCCTTGGTGGATCGAGTAATGTTGTGTGTTGTATGGTGATTGTGTCAATATTGCGTGCGGTTTAGACTCTTGTGTGGTTGAGTCACCTTTGATTGATGGGATCCAGATACCCAAAGAGAGTGTTGCAACACCATGGTTAGAGATGCCGAATGTATGTTCCCGACGTTGTGTGACATCGGACCTCATTCGAAGACACTCGAGGAGAGATACCGAGTGTAGGTATACGTTCCAGAGGTTATGTGACACCAGGCCTCACCTAGAGAGATTGTACGTTCCCGAGATTGTGACTCCGGGCCTCACTCTAGGTTTATGGTTATGACATTGTGTGTTTTGCTCGAATGATCCGGTCGGATCCAGAGTATGGTTGGGCCTTGTGGGCCATGTATGATGTTTTGTTATGTTGAGAGCATGTGTTTAGGCTACTAGTGGTAGAGCCACATGTTTATTATCTATCCTTATTGCTCGTACTAGCTTGCATGCTTATGTTTATGATTAGCATGAAGTATAGTAGAGTAGATGTGTAGTACTGAGCTTTATAAGCTCGGCGCTTGAAATTGTTGTTTCTGTGCATAGGTTGATTGTTGAATCGTGGATCAATGAGCACTATCAGTACATGATTCCAGCATGTGGCGATCTCCATAGTACGTTACTTGTGTTTAGTATGCTTTGTAGTCATAGGACCTTACGTGGTGGAGTCTGTAATCCTTATTTTGAAATTGTATTAATCAAATCGAGTGTTCAAATATTTTAAATCAAATTAGAGCTCATTTGTACCGTTTTGATTATTTATCTATAATTTCAATTATTGGATCTAAATGTTTTGGAAATACCTTTTTGGGCTAAATCTACTTGTAAAATTTTATGGTTTTGAGTTGGGCTTCAGGCCCAAATGTGAAATATGGGTCGAGAGTGTTATAATTTTAGGTTTTAGAGGTTTAGTGTGCAAGGTGTAAAATTTAAGGTTTATGGTTAGAATTTAGAGTTTAGAATTTAGGGTTTAAGATTTAAGTTTTAGGGTGCTAGGGTTTGAGATTTAAGTTTTAAATTTTATAAAAGGGTTGTGTAATTTTTTCGCATAGCTTGTGCGTTAAAATACAACCCTTTCTTATAACCCGATATTTATAATAAAAACCTTACAATCTCATATTCAACATTTTGAACACGAGGTGAATGGAGTTTGAGCCCGATTAGTATTGTTGTTATTTTTAGTGACGAAACTACATATGGAAAGGGAAGGGTCGTGATTTATCCTTCCTAAATCTTAATTTTTTTGTGTAATGATAATTTTGGTACTTAATAGTTTGAATATTTGTCAAATTAAATTTTGTTTATTTCAAATTTTAGAATTAATACTCGTTAGGTTATTATTATTATTATTATTATTAGTTGCCTTTCTGGTCTTCTAGGATTTTGTCATGATTAATTCAGACCGACTCATGTCATACATTTTGCTTTGGTGGGTGAATCTCTCATCGGGGATTTTTACATATACAAGGCCTCAAACTCGAGACTTGCTTAAGCAACAAGTTGCTTAACTACTTTGATCAACTCATGTAGCACACATGACATTGGTGTGTGTGGACTATGAGTGTTCATGCTCATCCCTATTAATTTTGAAATTAAACAATTTGATCATTTTCGTTGTCTAATCCTTATTTGAACATATTTAAACGTACAATACACATTTAAACGGATTGATTCAAGTGGTAAGCAGCTAGGAATTACTTAAGCGTGTCTCGAGTTTGAAGTCGTGTATATATAAAAATATCTCTAGTAAAAGACTTATCTACCAAAAATTAACTATGCGACACAAATTAGTCTGAATTCGTTATAACAAAACAACAAGAAACCGAAACGAGAACAACAAAAAAATAGTACAGGGAATAAGAGCAAAATTAGACTCTTTTCCAGTTTGGGTATCTTAACATGTGGTTAAGTAACACCGGCCGAAGACAATGTTGTCCCCTGCTCGTGCGATTGAGTTTTAAAATTGCAACTTTTGCAAGAAGAACCACCTCCACTATTACAACAACCTCTTAAAAAAAAAGAAATTAATCTCTTTTCACTTCACTTTTTTTTCCCTTTTTCCATCTACTTTTTATTTTTTAACTTTAAATCCACCTTTCCATTACTGTGTAAAGTTAGCTTTTTTACTTATATATTAAATCCGTTTTTTAAAATTTAATTGATATTTTTCTCTCCTTTTTTTATCAATTTTTTAGTGTTCCAATCCGATGGGATGGTCTCTTTGTTTCTTTGCTTCTCTTTACACATGCATTCAACAATTTTACGATCTCCACAGCACACAATAATTAATTATTTCCAACTCAATGGCAAATTTTGGAAAATAATTATGAAAAAATAGATAATTACTGGATAAATTAGTAGCGAGAGTTTTAACTTATGGAGTTAATTTAATATAATTAAAAAAACGTGAATAATTATTATTTGATATAGTCATGAGTATTTTAACCTCACAAGGATATAAATAGTCATATATCATGTTTATTTAATTTTTATATCGTGAATATTATTATTTGATATAGTGAAAATGAATTTTGATATCGTGAATGATTATTATTTGACTCGGTAGAATAGTTGAAACATAAGTTAAAGCTTATTGGTAAAATAATATCAATTTTTAGTTCAGTGGTATAATCATTAAATTTAAAGTTCAGTGGTATCTGGTGTAGTTTACACTGGTTTTTTTAAAATTTTACTTGTGTTGTTGAAAACAAATCCGACAATGTAACAAGTTTTTTAATACTATGATGTGATTACATGATAATATATATTATTTACTCTTAGCCTTTTGAAAACACACACAGACCATACAGACTACGTTGCTCAAAACCTAAACACCTAAAAAAATTATGTCATCTTTTTTCTTCGTCACCGGAACCACTTAATACTTTCACAAATAATTTTAAATATGAACTACGAGCAAATATCAATTTCTTATAATAAGAAAACAAATAAAATAAGAAGTTTGACAAAAACATGATTGTGAGCTCTCTGGTATTTTCAAGAATATCAGTCCAACAAATGAACAAAAGTTAAGCTTACTTTAATAAAGTCGTAGTTTGATCGATCAGGTTACTATTATATCGTTTTAAAACTATAAACATAAATATGTTTAATACATTCTCAATTAAATATTTAAAGGATATTAAATAATTTAAACATTACTTCTTATTTAGGATTAAAAAAATCTTAAATTATCTAGAAATTTTATTGAATTTTTTTAAAGATGGGTCAACTAAAATATTTTATGTAAAAGATTCAATATTTTTATAGACGGGGTAATTGAAGTTTTGTATACAATATTATTGATTTGAATTTTAAGAAGTTTCATTTAAAAGTGTAAAAATAAAAATACTTTTGTGGGTTGAAATCAAGTTTTATATTGTAATTTTTTTTTATTAATTTTAGACTATTAGATGAGTGTGCATTAATGATTAAAAATAAAAAATAAAAACAAAGATTTAAAATTAATATAAAACTTTTTAATTTTTACACTGAGATCAGATTAACTTTCAATAAATTATAATTTAAAATAGCATTATTTCTTTATTTTTTTGGTTGATTGCTGATTCTTCAAGGCTTTATATTGACTAATTCGGACCAACCCACGTCGCACACTTAGTTGTGATGGATGAATATTTCAATGGAGTTTTTTTGAATACGACCTCAAACTCGGGACCTGCTTAAACGATACCAAATTGTTTATCACATGAACCGGTCTCGTTGGTTAAAATAACATTATTTCAACTAAATTAATACCATATTAACTTTCAAATTATAAAAATACATTAATAAAGGGTTTTTGCATTTGCATTTGCATTTGCATAATATAATGAAACCCTTTTACAAACTAAACGACCCAACAATAAGCACAACAAACCAATCTGTGTGCTGACACTTAACCTTATTTCTCACCACTCCCTACTGATAAAATTCCACCAAAACCCCATCTTCTCTCTTGAAAATCTCCTTCAAACCGGCCTCCAATGGAGACTTTCAATACCGAAACATGTTATCCGCCGACGCCATGATCGGCTGGTTCAAGTAATTCAAAGGGTTGAAGATGTTATCAGCCGAGTCGAGGAAACGAAAGCCATCAGCAACTGCACCGGCGGAGTTACTACCGCCGTTGATGAACGCGATGATCTCGTTCAGAGACTGTAATCGGTGGCTGAGCTCATTCGCCTGTGCTCGGAGCACCGAGTTCTCCGCCTCGACGTTTAGGTAATGTTGGGTGGTGATGTTAACCCGGTTCAGGATCTGCTGGCTGTCGTTCCGGAGCTGGGTTATTTGCGCCTGGAGATCATCTTGATGCTTTTGTTTCCGCATCCTCGACCGCCGTGCCGATTCCCGGTTCGATACCATTCTCATCCTTTTCTTTTCGTTCATTAGTGTCTGTAAGTCGCCGTCGGAGCCGGAGTTTGTCGTCAGTGAACCGGACGATGTTCCACTCGAGGAAGCCATGGGATTAATCAAGAGATTACGATAATAACAATAATAATTATACCTATTAATAAAGATAAACTAACGCTACTAGTAGTAATTTTATATTTATAGATTATAGATCTTCCGAGGAAACAAACATAATCATGAAACGTAGTACAGCCAGTAGAGGAAAACAACTGAGAAAGATTGAAGAAGATGAGTCCTGCGAATAAATGTGGAATTGATCATAAACCCATAAAGGAAGACTTCACTGAGAATTGGAGACATGAATCTCAAACATCAAGAACAAAAGATTGAACATGAAGATTTCCTTGTTAAAACAAAACAAAAACTTTCAAGTTTTCGGGTTGAAAAACAAAAACCCAGAACTTGGTTTTGGACTAAAAAGAAGAAAAATGATAGAACAAGAGGAATTGTAGAAGGGAAGAGAAAGTAGAGGAGTTAATTGAGTGAATGGAGGGTTGATTTTATAGAAGGAAAATGGACCTGCAAGTTGATGGAAAACTGAATTAAAAAAATCAGAAATTAAAAATCTGAGATTATGAAATAAAGAAGAAATAAAAGGTTTTGGGAATCTAAAAAATTAAAAGTTTGATGGGATAAAGAGAGAAGGGAGACTACAACTGGGCAGATCCAGCTGGGAAGCAACAATATTTAATTTTACACTGTTGTGTAGTAAATTTATGAAACCGAACAATCAATAAGTTGATACAGTAAAATAAGATATTAAGTTTATTAAATAAAGTTAAAGATTCGAGTTTTAAAGTTATTAAAAGAGAAAAAACTAATTATAAAATAAATATTTAAATTATGTTTATATTTTGTAATAGGTGTTTAAAGTATTTTTTATTAAAATATATACTTAAAGTATTTTTTTATTAAAATATGTGCCTAAAGTTTATTTTTTGTTTATTTTAAAATCAATCGAAATACTTACTTTAGCATCTATTTCAATTAAAATAAAATTTTAGGCACATATTCTAATAAAATAATAATTTAAGTATTTATTTCAATCAAAAAATACTTTAGGCACCTATTGTAAAAGAGAGACATAATTTGAACACTTATTTCGAGTTAAGGCACGGAGAAAATTATATTAATAGGAACGTCTCATATTAATCATCTATAAAATACGATCTAAATTAGTCTGTCAATAAATTAAATACCATAATTTAACAAAAATTCATGAAACCGAGACTGTCAAATGAGCAAAGCACATTACAAATGGTGGAAATCTGTAGAGAAAATTGATGGCTCGGGTATCGGGTAATTCAAATTATAGTTTTCAATCTTAAATATTCATAAAATATTATCGTAATTATGACCGAATTTTAAAATAATCGTCACTCTAATCCGGAAAATCCAATATTAATAAAGCGGTAATTATTAAAGTACCAATTTTTGGGCGGTGTGGGGGTGCTAATCCTTCCCCATCCGTAACCGACTCCCGAACCCAATCTTTTTGAATCTCTGGTTTTATGGTGTCCGGCCTACCTAAGTGGCCGGTGGCGACTCCATATTTTTTAGATGCGTTTTTTTTATAAAAAAAAACCCACGGAATAAATATTTTAATATAAAAAAAAATCACAAACACCTCTCAAAACACCTTTCAAAAATCATCGTTTTTTTATTTTAGCGAGACCTTTGCTACAGATGGCGACTCCGCTGGGGACATTTTTTGTTTTTTTTTTTGAAAAAAAAAACAAATGAGAGTCAAGCTTTTAAAATAATTACCGCTTTACTAATATTGGAAGTTCTGGATTAAATTGAATATTAAATTAACATTCGGTCATAATTGCGCGTTTATTTTAACGCATTTAAAATATGGCATATAAACCCGTCTTTTTAAGTGGGGGAAAACGCTAATGCTTTCGTGGAGATATCATTCTCCCGTATGGGCCTAGCAAGTACCTTCGAGGCTCGAGTACCTTATGCTTTCGTAAGGATATCGTTCCTTCGTACGGGCATAAGCGAATGGGTCCCCCTGAATTGAACCCGGTTGAAAGGAGCCTATAATGGGTGATGATCGGGGGCCTTGCTACCCTTAGTAGGGGACAGCAAGGACAATTCGGGTACCTCCTAGCACCAACACTGCATGTAGAGAACATAGAAACCCACCTGTTAGAGCCACGCGGATAACCTTAGGTGTTTTGGACTAGATAAATAGGTCGTTTTGTTTATTTACCTTATTTAATTTGTCCTTTTATTTATGTATTTATTATTTTTATCCCGGTACTAACTCATTTCTTTTTGTGTTTTATTTTATTTTTACACATATTTTTGTTGCATTATCATTGCATCCACATTACATAGAGGCGTTGATTCAAGTGGTTTGCCCGATTAGAAAATCTTTCATCATGGAAAAAGGTGTCTTAGGAAGGACAAAGATCGATCCGATCGCGTGACATCGGTCGTCGAGATTACTCAACAGATCCGACGTAACAATTTGTGAACAGCGTGTAGTGCCAAAGTATACACACGAGACCTAATGGTGGACATACAACGAGCTACAAGGTGTGTGAATGACTTAGCTACCGAAGCCACGACTCTCCGACCTTTCATAACCCCAGACATGGAAGAAGCACCAAGGTTTATCAAGTTGCTCAGAGCTGTCAAGGAGCTAGGAGGTAGAGCTAGGGATTATGTGTAGAACTTTATTTTGTAATTAAGACTTTGTAATAGACTCTTTTTGTAATAGGGACTCCTTTTGTAATATGGATCTTTTTGTAATCTGGACCCTTTAATTCCCATGAAAGTCGTTCGAAAGGGTGATTACCAGCGGAATCAACGCCTTTATTTGCATTCATGTTGCATATCATGACATGGTGTTGATTCAAGAACAGTTCATTAAAAGGCTTTCAAAATAGAAAAAGTCTGCTTTGTCGGGAACGATAATATTACAGTATCAAGTTAGGTCGAGCAAAGACCAATCGCGAAAGAAAGACGGTACGACAATAAGGCACGTATGACGCAGAAGATTGATCAGTACGCAGAATCCTAATTTTAAATCTTCACATTTGACCATTTTTAAATTCTCGATTTTAATTTAACTCAAAAAAAAAAAATTAAAAATATTATTATTTTGCTCTCATAAAACTTTCGAATAATAATAATAATAACAAAAAGAAACCTAAAAGTTTCATTTTTAAGTAAGTTTAAATTTTTGATAATAAAAATGGGGAAATTTTTAAACCAAATGATCTTTGAGAATTTTAATTTAAACCCTAAAATTTTTAAAGTACTCCTTTAAGACCGATAGAATCCATCCATGTTTAGACGTATTATTCGTTTGCACCCAGAAAAGATCTTATCTGCATTATGCCTGCACTTGTTGATGTTATTTTTAGAAGCCACAAAAAAATAAAGATCATGACGTCATGAGTCCATAGAATAAGAAGAGAAGACGAAGTCATCCATCATCCTGAAGATGACGTCGAGACGTGGAGCACATGTTTTGCTTCCCGAAGTCAAGATCTCCAGAAGGAAGCTAACTGTCACCTGTAATTCATTATTAGTTTCTTGCAACCAGACATTTTTCTACTGATTGAAAGTCTTTTAAGGACTGTTCGAGAATCAACACCGCATTTGCATTCATGCATTGCATTACATTACATTGCATTGCATTGCATTACATTGTACAATCATGACATATTTTACACCTTGCATAAAATTTTTGAGGGGTAATCCAAAGAACAATTAGAGTTTTATCGTGAATAAAAGAATTGAACACACTCAAAAATCAAGATTCGAGCAGTTAAAAGATGGACTCGAGAGAAAAAGAGAGAAAAAGTAGTTTGATGCCTTTAATACAAGAAAACTCTGTTTGAGCCCCGATTTGGTCGTTCCTCCGGATTCCAAAGATTTCCACATAATAATGGAACAAGATGCCCCAAGATTCACGTGACCATATTCTGCAAAAAAATGGAGGGCTACATTGAAAAATTACCGATTCACTACTTCCCCGACAGTCTAGTAGGACTTACCGTGATATGATGTGCTTTGGACCTAGCACTAAGTCATCGGTATCTCTAGGGTACGAAGATGAAACCTGATGAAAGCTTCAAGGAATGTGCTTTGAGGTGTATGTGTTTAGCGACCCAAGTACAGCCTCCCGTAGATGAAGAGGAAAGTGAATTCCATGTCATCTTTCTTATTTCTTCTTTAATAAGATGCTCGGGAAAATGAAAGCCAGCTTTGAGGACTTCATGACAGTCGGAGAAAGAATCGAACATGCACTCCGGGACCTAAGTTTAAAGACCAGACCTGCCTAGGAGCAGAATGAAACAGAAAGATAAATGGGTACCACTTTCAAAACATTGAGGCGTTGGGGCATGACACTAAGAAATTTGGGGTCGTTAAAAAATTAAAAAGCTGGTCGATAAGGGAGTCGTGACAAGATAGTCATCCAGCGATGGAAAAACAAGAGAAGAGGCAAGCCTACACTACCTTAAAAGGGGCAGAATGAGTTAGTACCCTGGAGATAATTCAAAGGTCCCTGCGGTTTTCTCATCATTTCACAAAGAAATTCTCAACAAAAAAAATCATTGTTTATTAGAATTAAAAATCACATTTCCATTTAGAAAAGCATTTTTACATTCTTGATTCTTTAAACATTTCATTTTTATGGGGTAGTTTTCCCATATGCATATACACACATTTTTGAATGGACATATGTATATATCATTTCTATACCAGGTCCTCGAATTTTGAATGCAACAGTACATTTGCTTCAAACCCAAAGATCAACTCTAAGTTGCATATATTTAGAAGAGATTGAATGTTGTGGAATCTTTGTAAATGTGAGTATTTGCTAGTTTACTTAGGCCAACAGAGGAACAAAAGCGAGTGTTTAGACAATGGGCAATTCCCATTTTAAGAATTTATCTTCTCTCGGCACTTGTCGTTTTAGATCCTTGAAACGAAAGTTGACCCTAAACCTCTACCCCCTGAAGGCATTCTCAGGACATTTGTGAATATGTCAACGAATGGTGTTCTTTTACTTTACCAGAAGACACAGATGAGACCATACAGATTGGGTACGAAGATCAGAAAATCATCAGAAGAAAGTGGTTGAAAACATGGATATGTCCAAATGAAAAACCAAAAAGGAGATAAATGGTAATCAGAAGGCCGAAGCAATCCAGATCGAGTAAATATCAGAAGAGCTGCAGAGAGGCAATTAACTCCGAGCGGAAGATCGCATCAATACCAGTATAGATCCGTGTTGATTCAAGGATACGTTCATAGACCCGAATAAGAAGAAAGAGATTCAATGCTAAAAACCCAGAATGAACAGTCTAAAAAAGGAGAAAAAAGAAAAAGAAAGAAAGAATGTTGTATATGTTTCACACACAGATCAAACAATACAATAACGAGACTTCAACTATGAGCAAGAGATAGAAGGAATCCACATTTCAAGTAAACATCAATTTTGAAAATTAGTATAGAAGCTCGAATTGAAGCCAAGTCAAGACAAGTCGGCCCGAAGATTGCCAATTTTGAAGAAGGAAGTGACCTCTAGGGTGAAAACCCAAAAATGGGCAGTCTAGAGTGATCCTGAAAATGAAGAAAAAGAGTAGTCTGCCTGAGCATGCTGGCATCGATATCCAACCAAAATACATTGATCCGAAGGTACAAAAGAAGGAAGTGACTTCTAGGGTGAAAACCCAAAAATGGGCAGTCTAGAGCGATCCAAGAGGAAAAGTGAAAAAAAAAGGATAACATTTCATCTTGGCATGCCAATCACAAGAATTCCCAGAAATGTATTCATAGTCCTTCATTCAAGAAATCTCAGTTTCGAGGAGTTTTGGAGGATCAAACATTCTTGAACAAAAAACGAACATCAATATATAGCCAGAATGCAAGGCAGCATACAATAAAAAGAAAGGAAATGAACTCTAGGGTGAAAACCCGAAAACGGGCAGTCTAGAGTGATCCAAAAAAGAAAAGGAATAATGGGCATATCCAAGTTACACAAGTACAGAAATACTGTTTCACTTAACCATAAACCAAAGGCCTACATTACAAGCCCCAAAGACCATTCTGGTCATCCATAAATATCCAAGTTGAATGAGAATGTCTTCAGATTTCATTCCGCCTATAAGGGTTAACTTTTCTTCAAGGAACGTCAAACTTCGAAGTGCTTGATCGACACCCAAATGAGGGAAGAATGGGGCATGGTGAGATAGTGAGATTAAGAGAGCCACCTTAAACGGGGTAGAAACTAGGTAGGGTTGTTCATCTCAAAAGCCTATTAGACCAGAAGAAACTATACATTGACATATATCTCCACAATGGTCAAGATCTTCTAAATAAGCGCTTCATTAGAGTTGGTCTCTGGCAACTTGAAACAGATGCGCTATGGTGTTTGATATTTCGGGGGCAAACATGTTTTAAAAGGTTTGACATTTTCTCCCAAAGTTATGATGTTTACCATTTGTTCCAAACAATGTTTTCAAAATGTCCAAGTTGTGATTTTCGAAATGACTGTTATCTTTTCAAACAATCATTATTTTTTTGAAATATACACAGGTAAATTGTCTTTTACTTTACTTTAAAAATGAATGATGATGAGATTTAAAGCATAGAGACCGAAAGTTAGTTCCCATCGAAATGCTGCGAGAAAATCAAGGAAGAGTTCAAGGGATGGAAGCATCTTGGCTCACCCTGGTGATTAGAAATAGATCAAGACTCTATATGATGGGCCAGAAAATTCAAAGCAGTGGAGCCCGTGGTTGAAGGGGGCAACGCCAAGCCAAGAAGATGACAAAGGTTCTTAAGAATGATATAAGAACCAGAAGATCATTTATGAAGACGGGTGATAACCCTAAAGACAAGAAAGCCTTCTGCACAAAAGGTTTAAAAACATGTTCAAATGAGGATTTAAGAGCATACAGTAAAGCAGTAAAGAGATGAAGAAATCTGAGGAGCGGCCTTTCAGGGTGTAAGACTTTAGAAAAAAAAAACATTACATTGCATGTATCATATAGATAGGGGCATGTCAATTTTTGCTTATTTTGGACAGGTACCTGAAGAATTATCAAAGAACATTAAGAAGTGGATTTCATTGAAAAGTTTGGCAGCCACCTTCGGTGAGTCTCTAAAATCTGAAGAAGTTCCAGCGGCCATTTTCGGCGTGAGTCCCTAAATCTGAAAAAGTTTTGGCTGCCATCTTCGGCGTGAGTCCCTAAAATCTGAAGAAGTTCCGGCGGCCATTTTCGGCGTGAATCCCTAAATCTGAAAAAGTTTTTTCGCCATCTTCGGCCTGAGTCCCTAAAATCGAAGAAGTTTCGTGCCATTTTGAAGTGTGTGAGTCCCTAAATCTGAAAAAAGTTTTGGCGGCCATTTTCGGCGCATGAGTCCCTAAAATCTGAAGAAGTTCCGTGACCATTTTTTGAGAGTCCTAAATCAAAAAAAGTTTTGGCGGCCATTTTGGCGTGAGTTCCTAAAGATTGAAGAAAGTTTTGGCGGCCATTTTTCGGCGAGAGTCCCTAAATGAAAAAAAGTTTTGGTGCCATTTTCGGCATTAGTCCCTAAAATTTGAAGAAAGATCGGCGGCCATTTTCGGCGTAAGTCCATAAATTTGAAGAAGTTTCGGCGACCATTTTCGGTGTAAGTCCATAAATTTGAAGAAGTTTTGGCGGCCATTTTCGGCGTGAGTCCCTAAATTTGAAGAAGTTTCAGCAGCCACCTTCGGCGTGAGTCCCTAAAATTGGAAGATTGGTAGCCATTTTCGGTGTGAATCCCCGAATCTGAAGAGACATCGATGGCCATCGTGGTGTGAATCCCAAATGAGAAGACAATGTTTTTACATAAAGGCACATGTTTTCAAGCTCTAGAGAGAGGTTCTATATAGGAAGAATCCTCATCCCCGAGGCTTCAGAAGCTGAAAGTTCTATATAGGAAGGACTGACGGTTCCAGGGTGAAGACTAGCAGTTCTATATAGGAAGGACTCCCGGTCGAAGGAATTCACCCATGATACGCAAGATTATATAGGAAATCCTGTTGTGTCGAAAGCAAAGAGTTCTATATAGGAAGGGCTCCTAGCTTCAATGTCTTAGAGCGAAAGATTCTATATAGGAAGAATCCGTAACTCCAAGATTTCAAGACGCCGAAAAGTTCTATATAGGAAGGACCGACGGCTCCAAGGTGAAGACTCGCAGTTCTATATAGGAAGAACTCCCGGTCAAAGAAATTCACCTATGACACAGGGTTATATAGGAAACCTGTTGTGTTAAAAGCAAAGAATCTTATATAGGAAAGGCTCCGAGCTTCATTGTCTTAGAGTGAAAGGTTCTATGTCGAAAGAACCTGTAACTCCAAGATCGGAAGGTGACGAAGTTCTATATAGGAAGAACTTACGAGCCTGAAGATTCAGCCAAGGAAGAGCGGAGATGTCCAAAAGAATTCGTTTTTCCAAAGCTACAAACAGGGAAGTCTGATAAAAATGAGAGCGAAGGGTTCTATGTCGAAAGAGCCTGTAGCTCCAAGATCGGAAGGTGATGAAGTTCTATATAAGAAGAACTTACGAGCCTGAAGATTCAGCCAAGGAAGAGCGGAGATGTCCAAAAGAATTCGTTTTTCCAAAGCTACAAACATGGAAGTCTGATAAAAATGAGAGCGAAGGGTTCTATGTCGAAAGAGCCTGTAGCTCCAAGATCGGAAGGTGACGAAGTTCTATATAGGAAGAACTTACGAGCCTGAAGATTCAGCCAAGGAAGAGCGGAGATGTCCAAAAGAATTCGTTTTTCCAAAGCTACAAACAGGGAAGGCTGATAAAAATGAGAGCGAAAGGTTTTATGTCGAAAGAGCCTGTAGCTCCAAGATCGGAAGATGACGAAGCTCTATATAGGAAGAACTTACGAGCCTGAAGATTCAGCCAAGGAAGAGCGGAGATGTCCAAAAGAATTCGTTTTTCCAAAGCTACAAACAGGAAAGGCTGATAAAAATGAGAGCGAAAGGTTTTATGTCGAAAGAGCCTGTAGCTCCAAGATCGGAAGGTGACGAAGTTCTATATAGAAAGAACTTACGAGCCTGAAGATTCAGCCAAGGAAGAGCGGAGATGTCCAAAAGAATTCGTTTTTCCAAAGCTACAAACAGGGAAGGCTGATAAAAATGAGAGCGAAAGGTTTTATGTCGAAAGAGCCTGTAGCTCCAAGATCGGAAGGTGACGAAGTTCTATATAGGAAGAACTTACGAGCCTGAAGATTCAGCCAAGGAAGAGCGGAGATGTCCAAAAAATTCGTTTTTCCAAGGCTACAAACCAAACAGGGAAGTCTGATAAAAATCAGAGCGAATAGTTTAATGTCGAAAGAGCCTGTAGCTCCAAGATTGGAAGGTGACGAAGCTCTATATAGGAAGAACTTACGAGCCTGAAGATTCAGCCAAGGAAGAGCGGAAATGTCCAAAAGAATTCGTTTTTCCAAGGCTACAAACAGGGAAGTCTGATAAAATGAGTGCTTTTGATCTTTGCTTTGTCCTCGTTTCACAAGAACAAGCAAAGAGGGGCAACTGTAATCACTCATTTTTGACCGGGTTTTAGTGTTATTAGTGTTATTATAATAGTAAAATTATATATATGAAAAAGGCAAAAAAAATCAAAAAAAAAATAATAATTAATATAAAAAATAAAAAAAAAGGGAAATTTGCGTGGAGCAGGGTGCTCCACGTCACCCATTTTCCATCCCATTTGCCTATAAATAGGCACCCCATTTGGAGAGCAATTGGACGCCCAAAATTGAAGAGAAATTGGCAATTCAATTGCCATCAATTCATAGGGGCATGGCCGGCCGCAAGGCTGGCCGGGGTTGGGGGCAGTGCCCTCAACCCCAGTTGGTTCGATCCAACATTCGATCGGGGTCCTATTTTAGGTTCGATCTAGTTAAATTTTTGGAGGGGTCGCGGTAGATTTCGGCGGAGTTCGTCGTTCGAGTTCCTAGTTAGGTATATTTTCTTCCCTTTTTATTAGTGTTGTAATTTTTATAAATTAATGAAGTATTAGTTATTTCAAAATTATAGTCTTATTTTTTATTTTGCATGTTTATGTTTTAGATTAATATTTAATATGTTTTAAATTTGTGTTTTATATTAATATTTTATTTATGTTAGACATGTTTTTATTTATGAGTTAGATTAATATTTATGTATGTATGTTTTAGAATAGTATTTTATTTATGTTGAATTTGTTTTTATTTGTGTTAGATTAATATCTATGAATGATAGTATATTATTTATGCTAGATATGTTTTATTTATGAGTTAGATTAATATTTATGTATGTATGTTTTAGATTAATATTTTATTAGATTAGTATTTTATTATGTGAATATTTCTTGTCTTTAAATTATCTGCCATGTTTTATATTTTTGCCACTAAGATTGCATATCGAGATATAAATTGTTAATGCGGTGTCCTTTTATCCAAGCGTAAACGGGGCCAGTATCAGGCGTAGTGATAGTGGTTGGGCGTTTACTCTCGGATAACGGGGCCCTTAAAATTTACTCGCAATTATGACCGAATTTTAAAATAATCGTCACTCTAATCCGGAAAATCCAATATTAATAAAGCGGTAATTATTAAAGTACCAATTTTTGGGCGGTGTGGGGGTGCTAATCCTTCCCCATCCGTAACCGACTCCCGAACCCAATCTTTTTGAATCTCTGGTTTTATGGTGTCCGGCCTACCTAAGTGGCCGGTGGCGACTCCATATTTTTTAGATGCGTTTTTTTTATAAAAAAAACCCACGGAATAAATATTTTAATATAAAAAAAAATCACAAACACCTCTCAAAACACCTTTCAAAAATCATCGTTTTTTTATTTTAGCGAGACCTTTGCTACAACATGCTACACCATCAGTGTTGTTTATTCAAAATTAAAAAATAAATTCGGGTATACTTTATAATAAAAAAATGAATTCTCTCTGATTGAATTCAAGACCTTAACCCCTAATATTTGAATTCAACAAAAGATTTTAATCGTTGTATTACAAGTTCATTGACAAAAGAATTTATGTTTTTATGCGAAAAATAAATTTATCCAAAAAAGGTATATTTTCGGTGGAAAAAATGTAATGCAGTGTAAATATTTTATTTTTTGATCTGAATATATATATATATATATATATATCAACTACTTTTGTGATATTTAATATCTAAATATCTGGATCGTTTGGCATTACATCTCGTTGATCAGTAGGTGTTCGGTGAACCATACCTTCTTTAATTTCTTACCTGTACAAGCTAACAACTAGAACATTTATTATTATTATATTCTCTTTTTCCTATATATATATATATATGAATATATTATTTTTTCTATTTTGTTTGTAGTTTTATCTTGAATATACAAGTGTCTCAGTAAAAAAAAAATATGTTCATCGTATAAGACGCGAATTTAAATCATTTAATCTACAAAATATATGTGCATTGTCAAATGTATTTGCGTATTCGACACATATTTAGATCTTATTTTGAGTTTGAATTTGAATAATATATAGTTTTAAATTAATTACGTTGTTCGAAGTTTAAGTGACATGAACATAATCGTAACATTAAAAATATATTTGCTTATAAATTTCATTAGACTCGATTTTAAATTTAATCGATATTTAATTTGATTAACGAACAATTTATGACTCGGTTAAAATAGAAAGGAGAAGGCTATTTAATAGACTGATCGCTCCTCCTGTTTGGTACCGAGTTGAGTACAGCCATTTATTTATGCTTTCTGCTTCATTTTAGACTTTTGCAGCGATTCTGTTTGTCGTCAGTAAAAACTTTTTTTCTTCCTTTTGTCGTTTTACTCAAATTCCATCTCTATGTTATTTTTCTTTTTAGCGACGATTTGTCACAACTCATCAGTCAACCTACTGCCATTATTCACATGCAGACATACAAAGAAAAAACGTTACAAATTCTGTCATTTTATTTATTTTTCATTTGTTTAAAAAAATGAGATTAATTATTACATACTTTATGTATATGCCAACAAAGGGTATAATTTTTTTTTGCTAATTTTCTAGAATAATTATAAAATAATATTTATTCATTAATTTTTATGTTGAGACAATAACATTTTTTTTCGTGTGAACCTAGATATTCAGGGTGGATGTAGATATTCAAATCTAGATATTTAGTGTAGATGTAGATATTCAAATTTAGATATTTATAATATATTTAGATGATATTTATGTTTTAATTATTGTTTATTATATTTAGCGTGGATGTAGATATTAACTTTTGCATATATTCTTTTAATCTGATTTGTCTTGAATAAGTTAAAATACAAATATTTGAATATATTTGTTTTATTTTTTAAAAAATCATTTAGTTTTTTAGGTAAGGAAATATCTTGATAAAAGTTTACATCAGTTGTTAACAATCTCAACAGCAAGTGGTTAAAATTCTCAGACATTCTCCCTTCTCCTATAGGTTGTGGGTTCTAAACATATTAGAAGCAAATTCCACCTCTCATAAATAGAAATTGTTAAAAAAAAGTTTACACCAGAGTTGATAGTTTTAGAGTTTATGCATTAGTTAAAAATTTTGAATTTAAGGTATAAAATATATTGTTTAAGTTTAGAATGTAGTGTTCACACTTTAGATATATGATTTTGAGATCTAAATTTTCATAGTTTTTTTTAACAATTTCTACCTAGGGGAGGGGTGGGAAATTTTGCTCCTACTGGGTCTTGACCCACAACCTAAGAGAAGGGAAGGATGTCAACTGAAAACTTTAACCACCTGCTCTAGAGATTGTTGACTTAGATTTTCATAGTTTAAATTGAACGAGTTATGTAAATATTTTTTTAAGAAACATGTATATTAAAATATAACTCTTTAGATAATTTGACTGTAAATTTTAAGTAGATTTTCAATGGCAGAACTCAATGTTATTTATTAAGGATCCATTTAAAAGTATTTAAATTTAGGAGGCTAATAATATAAATTAAATGCTTTTAGGGGACCAAAATACCTAAACTTAAATTTTTATAGGATTTTAGCTCTTCCGTCCCTATTAGGTACCGCCTCTGTAGATTATAACGTCTAATGAATATAGGCAGAAAAAATGTCTAGGGGAATATTTTAATTAATTCGAATTCAAATAAAAAAAATATTTGAGCTTCATGTAAATAATAAAACGAATTTAAATTTTAAAACAAAATTTCAAAATTAAATTTACAATTTACAAAAATCGCATGTATTCAACTTATTTCCACACTTAAATTTGTCGATAATTGATATGTATTCAACTTATTTACAAATATTTGGCGATTCCTAGCTACGCAATGCAAACGGCGTTCTTACCTAAGACGACGTGTGAAGAGATTGAAAAGCTTATTAGGGGGCGGGTACTCACCTTGTTTCGTGGGAACAAGTTTATAAGCCGGTGGATGTTGGTGGTTTGGGGTTCCAGCATCTAGATAAATTGAATGATGCGTTTATGATGAAAATGGTTTTTAATGTTTTATGTAACCCTAAGCAACTATGGGTCCAGGTTTTGAGGTCGAAGTATAAATGGGGGATGGTGTTCCAGATATTATTTCTAAGCAGAATTGCTCAAGATTATGGAAGGGTTTGAGTGTTGTGTAGCAGGATGTTCGAGCAGGTGTGTGTTGGAATGTTAGAAACGGCATGTGTGTTGATTTTTGGAGGGACCGTTGGATAATGGACGTTGAGCCATTGATTCATTTTATTCCATCGAATAATATTTCGAGTATCCCGCATATCTCGGTTGCTGAGATGATAAATGAGGATGGTGAATGGAAGTGGGATCTTTTCAAACATTTGTTACCAGCTTTGATTAGCCTTAAAATAGCTGCTATCAAGCCTCCTCATTCGTCCTTGAGTGCGGATAGCGTGGGATGGCGATGGACGAAAAATATAATTTTTACAGTCCGATCTGCTTACAAAGCTCGGGCTGAGCAGGTTATAGGTCCGGCTAGAGATATTTGGTGTGCAATCTCGCAATTTCAAGGGCAACAACGTATTAAGGTATTTTGTGGCTGGTTGCGCATGACAAAATTCTTACTAACAGTGAGCGTGTGTCGGCATTTTGCATTGGATTCGAGTTGTAGTGTTTGTGGGGCTAGCGATGAAATTGCTGATCACATTTTCAGATGGTGTCCAGTGGCGAACTCAGTTTGGCTAGCTTTGATTAGAGTTGAATGATGACCAGATTTTTCTCTTTGAATTTTGATGATTCGTTTGAAATTAATTTTGTGCAGCCACATTCGTTTGCGAAAGATCCGTCGGAATGGAGTCTTATGTTTGGGATTGTCTTGTGGACATTATGGATGACTCGTAACCGTAGAATTTTTGATCCGGATAGTGTTTCGGGCCAGCCAATTGTGGCAGTCTGCGATCGGTTGACTAGAGAGGCTCGGGTTGCTATAAACTCTCGGTCGAGGATGCATGATGTTGGTAGTCGTCCATCTCGGGTGGGTTGTTGTTGGAGATTTCCGATGGTCGGGTGGTATACGTTGAATACTGGTGGTGCTTGTGCACAGGCTGATAACATAGCCTCTTGTGAAGGTGTTATTAGATATGACAATGGGGTTTGGATTATTGGGTTTGCAAAGTCTATTGGCTCTTGTTCAGTTTTGGATGCGGACATGTGGGGGTGTATGAAGGTTTGAATCATGCTTGGCAACTAGGAATCCGAAGGCTTCGGGTGGGGTTAGATAATTTGGCAGTGGTGAAGATGTTGCTGCGGGATGGTGGTGCGTCTGCATCTTCGGTATCTCAACACGTGCAGGAACTTCTTGGCAGAGATTGGATGGTTGAAATCGAGCATGTATATAGGGAGGCAAATAGAGTTGCGGATTGGTTAGCAAAGCTGATGCGTAACGATTCGCTTGACAGTCATGTTTTTTTCAAGCTCCAGCAGGTGTTTTGGATTTTGTGACTGCGGATAGGGAACGAGCAATGGTGTTGGACGACTTACGTTTTTTTGTCTTGGTTTAGTTTTGATTTTCATAGCTTTTATCTAGATGTATTAAGATAGCCTACATGGGTACTCTTTTCTTTGGCCTAGAATTAGGGAGGTTTTTAATGGGGACTATGGAGGTTTTACCTCTTGTATTATTCTTCTTCGAATAAATTCATACGTTTTGATAAAAAAAATAATATAAACATAGTAAACTAAACCACTAAAATAATAACAAAAATACTAACCTTAATTTCAAATATTAGCTGACAATAATTTTCATGTTCAAACTATGGACAACACACCTATCCCAATATAAAAAAGGAAGTAATATGAATGGGGTGATTAAAATGATTATCACCAATCATTAAGATAAATAATAATTCTTAGATGGAATGTTATTTCGTACAGAAATAGACAAATTATGTACTTAATTTGTGGTCTAGATTTTCATTTATTTGTTTTTTTTTTCTGACTAAAATTAAGATATGCAATTATTGGTCAGCCACATGGTGTCCTAGACAGGACAACTGGAAAACCAATAAATTTTATTGTGTATTTAAAGGAAATAATTAAATAATCAATAAGGGAATAGCATTAGGGTATAGTATTTGATCGAATAGAGCGTGAACAATAATTATGGTTAGTCGAATTGACAAGTCTTAATTTATATCTTAAATTTTATATAAAATTTTTTTGAATCGAGTCTACAAAATACAAGATAAGTTGTTCGAGTTTCTGTTCAAAATTAATTGTATATTTTATAATATATGGTACTAATTGATTCAAATTTAAATGATTTTTTTAGAACCATATACGAGTTACATATATTTTTCTTCATATGCAATATACATATATCAGGCAGAGTTCTCGAATTTGAAAACATATCTACTAATTACTAAAAAATTTAAGTTATCTATGTCTCATGTGATAACTCAAATTTTATTTAAAATTTTTTCGAATCAAACTTATCAAACTACTATTGGAGTAAAGTTTAGTCACCTAATTTTATCCGACCCTCATTTTTTCGTGTATATATATATATATTATTAAACCCAATAAGTAAAAAAATATAAACCATGTTCTCTAATTTATTCGTCTTTATGCAATTTAACTTGATAGAGTTAAGGTAAATAGAAATCTTAATAATTAATATTTTTTAATAAAAACTTATCAAATAATTTAAAGTGAACGCTTTTAGGTTAGCTTTCCTTAATATATAACTTAAATATTTGTGTAAGATTAGTTCACCAATAATAAAATTATAAATACGTAGAGATTAGATTCTTAAAATAATTAATTTGGTAAGTTAGTTAAAGAAAAGATAATGCCTTTCCTTAATCGTAAATAATTAAATGAAATCCTTTAGGTAATCTTTTAAAAAAGGTAAATAAATTATTAATTGTAAATAACGGTAAATAAAGTTAACTCGGTAATTCTTTAAAAAAAATAATTCTTTCTCCTTAATTGTAAATAAAACTCTCTTAGGTAATTTTTAAAAAAGTGAATAATTAATTTCTTTAATTGTAAGTAATTAATTAAAGTCTTTAGGATTAGTTCCTTTAAATACATGCTTTTTAAAAGTAATAATTAACTTTAAAAAATTAAATCACCCATAAAAATTAAAAAAACCATACAATGCCATTTAAAAAATAAATTTTATTTTATCGTGAAAAACGAGATATTTTTTTCAATTAGGGTTAATTCAGTCTTCTTCTAGCCGTTGGGGAACGGTCGAAACTCATTTGCGAGATTATGTTTCGGATTTTAGAGATTAATGCCTTAATCCCTTTGCGTCTAAATTGATATGGGTTTCCTTAGCCGTGAGTAATTTCGGGTCATTTTTAGAACTATGCGGAATTTTACATTAATTTTTTCACACATTCATCTAGGTTACAAGGAAAATATTAGTGATCAAATAAACGCCGTTTTTACTGGTGTCTTCGGGTCATTCTTTCATCCGTGAGGGTGTTAATCATTCCCCACACGTAATCGTGCCCTCGAACTCTCAATCTAGTTTGTTTTTAGGTTTTCAGTCCGCCTAATATAATAAAAAAGACCGGCGGCGACTTCGTTATCACATAAAGTTGAGTCATAAATCGATTTTTCGAATCAAACTTTTTTTATCCCTATTTAAGATATTAATTTAAAGACAATGACGTGAAATAAATAACCACAAATTTTGAAAATAATATTTTTTTATGAATCATTGAACAGACACAAATATGTTAGTCCTAAAAAACATAAAAATATAATGTTTAATTTTCAAGGACGCGTTTGTGGGGCATAAACGAGTCGAGTCGATCTTGAGTAGTGCTGAGCTCAACTCAACTAGTTAAGAATACAAGTTGAGTTCGAGCTTGAGTAGTTTTTAACGAGCATGAATAATTTGAGCCCGACTCGGCTCATTAAGAACTCGAGCCGAGTTCGGGCTTGAGTCGAGTTCAATCGAGCCGAGTGTTGACCGACCTTTGACCGAGTCGGACTCGGGTAGCTCGCGATCTGTCTCGTTTCATTTAAATCCCTATTAAGAAAAAACTTTGATACACAAGTGTAAACTTTAGTTAACACAATCTTGTTAATTTTACGGTTTAGAGGTTTAATTTGTTGGGTTTAAAATTTAGGATTTAGATTTAGGGTTTAGGACTTATGTTTAGGGTTTATGTCGAGGAAGTTAGATTTTTAATTTAAAAATTAAAAAAATAATATATTATATTTTCGATTAGCTCGCGAGTTTTTTGAGTCGGGTATCGATGTAACTCGACTCGACTCGACTCGTTAAGAACTCGATCCTAATTTGAGCTCGAGTCGAATATTGACCGAATTTTAAGCGAGTTAAACTCGAGTAGCTCGCGATCTGTCTCGTCTCGCCCTACTTATTTGAAAAGTTATACTGTAGCTAGATTTTAATATAAGTTTGTGTAATTGTACATTCTCATTGAATTGGATGCAATCATAAGTTTCAACTCTTAAGGGAAAAAAATGACAATTTGTGTAATTATCCATGTAATTGTATTATTTAATTTATAATTAATACTATTGTAAAATTAAAATTTATGTAAATTATATAATTACAATTTGTATAAACATGACATAAAAATCAAGCTGTTATTGTGCTTTTGAAGAGTAGTATTTTAAATGAAAATTAAATAAAACTTATTAAAGAAAAATGAAGGCAAAAACAGAAAGCAAAAGTCCAAAAGAGAACAAAGTTTCTTTGTAAGAAGTACATTATTCGAAAGCGGCCAAGTGGCGAATAAATGAAGATTTTATTACATGTCCACCGACGATGGTAATTACCCTTGCCATTTTACAAAACTATATTCACTCACCGTCGATATTCTAAGAATCAGATCAATTACAATCGGAACTTGGACGGAGTCAGAATTTATAAGTGGGAGTAAAATATAATTTTTAAAGAGTGAAGAGACAAATTTATAATTATTTTAATTTTTTTAAAAAATATAAAGGGTCAAAAGTTAATTTTTTTTGCCAATGCCGGGGCAAGAGCCCCTCCCATAGATAACATACATTCGTCCCTGATTACAATCATGGATCTTATTCACAACACGTTTTTTATTAGGTAAAAGGGTAATTATATTCATACGATAAATATCGAGATTTGAATTTATATTAGATGAGACGATCTGAATATTTTTTGACCAATCAGTCAATGACTAGATCTTTCACAACAATTAAATTATATTCATTTTATCCCGATATCACTAAAATTTAAGTTTAGTATTGATTATACAACTGAACTAAAAATCGATATTACTTTAACATTGAACTTTAGGTTAGACATCAATTGTACTACTAGTCTATTAAAATCGATGACATGGACGGATCTTAATGGTCCGTGTGCGATGTCGTTGATTGATTTTAACAGTCCAAAATATAATTGAAGCATAAATTAGAGTTCTATATTAAAATAATATTAATTTTTAATTCAGTAATACAATCTATAATAAACTTAAGTTTAGTGGTAAAAGAAGTAATTTAGCCTATAAAAATAATTAGAACCTAAAAAATAATTAAATTTAAAATTTAAATACAACTTAATTTACATAGTTTTAAATTATTTAGAGACCTAAGATGTAGTTGAACTATGTTATGCCCCCTTTTCACAGTAAATCTAACTTCTTTCTACTAATGAATTATTGATTTTCGATTCAACTGGTTCATTCGTTTCACTTATATATATATATATATATATATATATATATATATATATATATATTATAATTGTTAATATTTAATAAAGTAAAACTTTGATAAATTAAAGTTCAATATTAAAAAATTAATTTTTTATAAGTTCAATGTATTTACATTATAAAAACCAAAATCCTAAAGTTCTAAACCCCAACCCTAAAAATTAAACCCTAAACCTTAAATTCTATACACTAAATTCTAAACACTAACATTAAATTCTAAATCATACAACCTAAACCCCTAAACATTAAACTTTAAACTAAAACCCTAACCCTTAAAACTAAAAAGAACGCGTAAACTAAAGTTTCACGACCTGTGTATCAATTTTTTTTTCATATTTAATTTATTAATAAATTTATTTTGTATCAAAAATTATAAAATTTATTATAAAAATAAAAAAATTTAATTTTATTTATTTTATTTACAAATAGATCGTATTAGTACAATAACAATATCCAAGATCCTTATCGGGGTAACATTCACCTACCGCCGTCAGATTCCTCGTTCCATCTATCCTATTCCTATATAGCCCGCACCTTATTCCATTTCGTTTCTCTCTCTCTAGAAAAGTTCCCAACCAAATTCCACTCTCTCTCCCTGTGGGAATTTCTAATTTATTTATTTTTGTCAAATTAAATACTTCAGTTACAGCCTCGAAGAGCGGTCAAATTTCACGCCAGACGCATTTATGACCGTCGGATCAAGCTCGTGATCCGTGATACAATTTTATTTTCACTACTGTTTTTCCTTTTTAGGTATTATTATTACTCCACTTTTTTTTTTTTCATTCCTTCATCTGTAATTAATTTCGGAGAAGAACAAGAAAGGCAAACAAATCAAATCACCTGAAATTTTGGAATCTCTGATTTGCTGTTTTTTTTTCTCCCTTTATCTTGATTGCTGCTGGTAATGCGGGTTTCGTTAAGGTGCGTGCGCGGCTAAAATTTTACCTGCCTTGAAACCGGTGGATCGGACAGTCAGATTATCTGCGGCGGTGCCTTGATTCTTCGTGAGGAAGCGTAGATGTCAGGGCCACTCGATCGATTCGCTAGGCCTTGTGAGTTTTGTTTTTGTTTCTTGAACTGATTTTTATTAATTCCAGGGTTTCAGTGTAGCTTCAGTTTTGGTTACATATAAAAGTTTAGGTAGTGTGCAGATGAATCGAGCTCGATTTAGCAACAGAGGAAAGGAATTCGGTCGTGTTTAGTTTATATTGGGAAGATATAACAGTATTTTATTTTCTTTAATTATTAGTGTATTTGTATATATTTATTTATATGAGTTCTTAGTTTTTGTTTTAGGTTTTCTGAAGAATATCAGAAATATGTATATGAAAACAGAAGAAAACAAATTAGGATTTGATTTTCAGTTTTTGTTCTTTTTTTTTTCTTTTCTTACTCTGAAAGATCTGATAACAATACATGTTTATGATGATGATGCAGGCTTTGAGGGGAATTCAGGTAGTGATGAGAGGAGAGAGAGGAAATCTGATTTCGAGAACTCTGAGGATGAAAGGCGCACGAGAATTGGATCCTTGAAGAAGAAAGCGATAAATGCATCTACAAGGTTTAAGCATTCTCTCAAAAAGAAGGGTAGTAGAAGGAAAAGTGTTGGTCGTGTAAGCTCTGTATCGATTGAAGATGTTCGTGATGTTGAAGAGCTACAAGCTGTTGACCAATTTCGACAAGCACTGATTATGGATGAACTGCTTCCAGAAAGACACGATGACTATCACATGATGTTGAGGTGCTCTCTTCTTAATTTTATTTCCTATTCCAAAAATAGTAGTGTTAACTTTATAGGAACTACAATTCCCATGTCTAGTCAAGAGTTGACAGGCTAGTTCTGAATATCCTATCTACAGTATATAGTAATTTCCATAATGAATTGTAAATGCTATGTTTCATGGTTGTTAAAATCTTTACATCGATTTAACTTGCCTTGATAGGGAAACCAGTAAGGAAATTTGTCATTTTTTCAAACTCATTTGTTTTCTGCTTGCTGGTATGATATCTATTTTTCTTATTGTTTGAAGCCTTCTGCCTCATTCTGCCCCCTTCCTCCTGTTTACTTGCCTTGCCAACTTTTGAGCACCATGACAAGCAATAACTAGTAATAGCCTTACTCTTGTGTAGGTTCTTGAAAGCAAGGAAGTTTGATTTAGAAAAAGCTAAGCACATGTGGGCAGATATGCTCCAATGGAGGAAGGAATTTGGTGCTGACACTATCACGGAGGTAATTACGGTTAATAATTTGCCTGAGTGTAGTATATTTTGTAATCCGTGTTTTTTTTTTTTACTTCATTTAGCATTTATATTTCAGGATTTTGAGTTCAATGAGTTGGATGAGGTACTAAGGTATTACCCTCATGGTCATCATGGGGTTGATTAGGAGGGAAGACCTGTGTATATTGAAAGGTTGGGAAAAGTTGATCCCAACAAACTCATGCAAGTTACAACTATGGACCGGTATATAAAATACCATGTCCGAGAGTTTGAGAAGGCCTTCACTGTGAAGTTTCCTGCATGTACAATTTCTGCAAAGAGGCATATAGATTCAAGCACGACAATTTTAGATGTTCACGGTGTGGTATGTTCCTTGCAATTATTTGTTTCTATGTTAATTCCCGTGAGCTTTTGGCTGTTTAGTAGTAGCTAACTCCTAATTATTTTCTTTCATATATGTATTAGGGCTTTAAGAATTTTACCAAGTCTGCAAGGGACCTGATTATGCGGCTGCAAAAGATTGATGGTGACAATTACCCCGAGGTCTGCGGTCTCAATGTGCTTATATGAATTACAAATTCATGCTTGTAGCCTTATTTAATATTGAGCTGAAATTTTGTTATGTGGTCTTCTCAATTTTTGCAGACTCTTCATCAAATGTTTATCATCAATGCTGGACCTGGATTTAGGCTGCTGTGGAACACTGTGAAGTCTTTTCTAGACCCCAAAACAACTTCCAAGATACATGTATGTTAATGTATACAGTATTTTTTTTTCTATGGACTTCTCATTCTATCTATTTGTTGGTGATTTGTAATCATATGGTTGTGTATATTATGGAATGACTTTAGGTTCTTGGAAACAAGTACCAGAGCAAATTGCTTGAGATTATTGATGCCAGGTAAAGGGCCTTAAAACTTTCCTGACATGATAAATTGTTCTCTTTATCTTCATCTTCTCCTTTTTGCTATCTACTTTTCATTATCATTTGTCTCCTGTCAATGTACATGTGTCTTTTACTATATTTCACTTCATGATCACCTCTCTGTCTAAAAACTTATGGTGATACTTCAATTTCATTCAGTGAGTTGCCAGAATTTCTTGGTGGTAGCTGTACTTGTGCAGATCAGGGAGGTTGCCTTCGGTCTGATAAGGGACCTTGGAAAAATCCTGAAATTTTGAAGGTTTTAAACTGGCCTTGGCATTTATTTAATAAGCAGTGTTAATGCTGTTAGTTTTCTAGTGCTTCATCAGCGTACTTGCTTTTAATGGGAAAACACTTTGATGTGTGTATTTTATCCCAGATGGTTCTTAATGGTGAGGATCGGCATGCCAGACAAGTTGTAAAAGTTTTAAATAGTGAAGGGAAGGTTATTGCTTATGCTAAGCCACAATTTCCAATGGTATTTCATCTTTCTAACTTCCTGTGATGCTTGTCTATTCTAGAACATCTTTATATTCCCATTTTTTGGTAATATTTTTGCAATATCTCATTGTCTATGTGCCGTATGGAGCAGCTTAAAGGTAGTGATACTTCTACAGCAGAATCTGGATCTGAAGCTGAAGAAATTGCATCCCCCAAAGCAATGAAAAGTTATTCACAACTTCGGCTGACTCCTGTTAGCGAAGAAGTAGGTTTTTCTTTTTCTGGAACTTTTGAATCTTACACAGTGACTAATTGTTTTTACTTCATTTGCGCAGTGACCTTTTAATCTTGCACAGTGGTATCATTAGCATTCTTTGCAATGTTGTTAATAGTGTTTGCAAATTATGCAGGCTAAGGTCATTGGGAAAACGAGCTATGCTGGTAAGTTCTTGGGCTATGATGAATATGTTCCTATGGTTGACAAAGCTGTCGATTCTACTTGGAAGAAACAAACTTCCCTTCAGAGGTTGTCTACTCCCAAAGGTTAACAAATATAATCTTGTGTACCTTGTTGTCTTTTAGACACATTATTATTATTTTCTTAAAAATTTGCTTAGACCTTTTATTAAGAAATTGAAATGCTGTTTTGCACTACAGGTGCATTAATGTTGCCAGAAACTCCCAAGGCCCCTGGAAGGAATTCTAGCTCGGATTATGTTGACTATCATGGCTTTCTTGATGACACTTTACACTCTCCTCCACTCAGTATCATGCCGTATAACTGGAAAGCTTCCTGACACAGTTTCTGATCGTTGTCAAAATGTTACTGAACTTACCCCAGATGCAACTCAACAAGCAGAGTCTCGTCCACCTTCTCCAACCCCTCCTTTTTCTCAGGCTGATCTTTTATCTTCTGTGCTGAAAAGATTGGGGGAGCTGGAGGAGAAAGTTGATACATTACAAGCAAAGCCATCTGAGATGCCTTATGAGAAAGAGGAATTGTTGAATGCTGCTGTATGTCGTGTCGATGCCCTAGAAGCAGAGCTTATTGCTACCAAGAAGGTACCGTCAGCACTCTTAATTTTATCACCATTTTGCAAAATATAGTCCACATTTCTGTTGATACCCTCAACCCTTTCAAGAGGAATTGAATTGTTTACATGGGGCCATAATACATTAAATGCTACAACATTACATTCTACATTAGGGCAAACTTGGTAATCAACATTTCTGTTGATACCCCTAGCTACTGACTCTCCGGGCCGCACGGGTTCTTGCTTTCATTTTCTGAAAGTTTCATTTTCTTTTGCATGTACGTGGCGTGTATTGAATAGGCTCTTCATGATGCTTTGATGAGGCAAGAAGAACTGCTCGCTTACATCGACAGTCAGCGGAAGCCAAGCTGAAGGTACACCATTTCATCTAATATTCCTATTGTTTATGTACGTTTGATGGTTGCATCTGATCTGATGCTCTTTATCATATTATGGCTTGCGACTTGTGACTCTATATCCCTCTGTTTCAGAAAAAGAAGTTTTGTTGGTGATATGCTTTTGCTGCTGATGGCAAACCTACAAAAACCACTTCCCTATCGCGAGTCCGTTTCCATTTTACCGATGAACATACAACCACTTATGTCAAATCTTGTTCATTTGTCCAAATACAAACCCTTCCGCCCAGAAATGCACAACAACTGTAATCAAACTATCTGTTGACTCATTTAAATTCGCTTATCTTTTCCTGTTTAATGTTTGATTTGCTGCGCTTAACTACAAAGATTTGCAAATATATGTTGCCTTTCGAACTTTGTTGTTAAAGGTTTGGTTTGCTTAGTAATATATAAACTTTGATATTACGATTTCCGAAACTCTGTAAGCTTCCTAATGCATATACATTCCAGCTTAGACCCATCGATTATACAAATCTAGAAACTCAGTTCCATCGATTTGATTCTAATTCGAAACATGAACCTAAAATGGTCCGAACAAATAATTCGAAAAAGGTTACGCTAAACGATCCAAACATGAAATGCCGAACAAAGTTAATTGAAAGAAAAAGAAAATGTTGCTTAAAAATTGAACTGCATTTTCGGGTTATGTTTACAGAGTTTTTCTGCTTTAACCAGAAACGCCTTTCACTTGTTGCGCGTAATAAGTGCTACGCAATTGTGCAAGTATACACGTCGCAAGTTATAGTATAAAAGATATCGTCTCCACAGGGATTGGTGCCACTTCAAGAATCTAGTCTCTGCAATCGTAAAAAGTAAAAACACAAGTAAAGGATTATCAAGTTTAACTAATTACTAATCTAGAAAGCAATAAAATAAAAATAAAAGATGAATTCAATTGAGAGAGATAGGCTAGGTTATCGTGAGTTGAGGTGTGATAGCCGATTGGATTGTCTTGGTAAAAGAGTGCATGGGCAACTCGATTGCCGTGGCGACTTGACACAACGGGTTGCCTTGGCAACTAATTGATGGTTGCTTGGGCGACTAGTTGGGCAACTACTTGGGCGATCGGGCAGCAACTTCAAGGTTCGGCGGAGCGTTCTTCAATGGTTTCTTCTTATCCCTAAGTCGAAACTCTAGCTACTTGTGCATGCCTTGATAATACATCCTGCGTGAATCAAGGGTGAACAACAACCAATCTTGCGCTCCTCTTAGCCGTTGAAATCCTTAACTTATTCCTAAGCCGGATTAATCTTCACCATCATTGGATTGCATAAAGATCATATTCATTCGTTTCTTGAATCTAACTCTCCCGATATTAGATAAATGGATGAAATCACGAGATCCTCTCCCAATTCACTCGCAAGCAATAATAGGAACCAAGAATGAATAAACCTTGAAATAGAAAAGTGCAAACTCTTATTACCTAAACAAAAACCAATAGTTTCTCACAACCACAAAACACAATAACCATAGCCAAGTAAATTTAGTTCATGGCTAGGTTCCAAAGAAACACAAGATAATTAATCCCTAGCATGAACCCAATCGAACAAAGATGAAGGAAGAGGCTTGTCGAAATCCTCCTTGCCCTTGATGCTTGTCGAAAATTCTCTCCTCTTGCCCTACTTGGACTTGCGCCAAATTTCCCTCTTGCTCTCTCTATTCATCTTGTCGAAATCTCCTTGGTATTTATAGGGCTAGGCCAAAGTCCTTCTTTGAGGAGGAGTTTGAGTTGGAATTAAATTATCTTTAAAGAATATAATTCTTTATTATAATTTTATTCCTATTAGAACTTCTCCTATCCTCTTGAATTTAATTCTTCTTTAATCTCTGCATGGCAATCAAATTCCTTTGGGCTTGGGCCTTGCTCCATGTCATCTTGGGCTTGTAAAGTCATGAATTTCGACATCCATATTGCTTTTGGTCTTTGTCGACAAATGCCATGGCAACTAGCTCGACGTCTCCTTCATGCACTGCCCTGGCAACTAGCTCGGCATTGCTTTGGCAAGTGATCCTGCACATACACACACAAAAACACACCAAAGCAGCATCTATTTCCACAAAAATCACCAAGTTATGTAATCAAGTTCAACGTTTGAAGGAAACATGGATTAATGCATGAATGACTAACTATGCAACTAATATGAGCCTAAGTCTAACAGTAATATGAGTAAAAAGGGTAAGAAAAATAGTACTTTTGAACACTTATCACACCCCCAAAACTCGAACTATTGCTTGTCCTCAAGCAATGCAAACTCATAATTACCGCCAAGACTTCAAATTTTCACAAACTTAGCTTTGAACTTGATTTCAATTCTCCGAACCGGGCACAAAGTATGATTGGCTTTTTATTTTTCAGAAAACGAGGAATTACTCGGAATCAAACTATAATGCTTGTGAGTGTGTGCGGAGTTGTGTGCAAGTTGATTTTTCGGATTCTATGCAAACAATAGGTTTTCAAATTACTTGATGGGTTCTTTTTAACATGTTTTAACTAGAGCCAATTTGGGCACCTCTAGTGTTTTATTTTTAGTTTTCTTAAGTTAATTTAATCGACTAGAGCCGGTTTGGGCACCTCTAGTTAACAGAAAAAATTTTAACGCCTCCTAGAGCCGTTTTGGGCACCTCTAGTGATCAATTTTTAGCACATGCTAGAGCCAATTTCGGGCACCTCTAGCATTCATCCAATTTTTATTCTAATCCCCCAATTAGTTAATTATCAACCTAAGTTTACTAGAACTCCTTAAATCAATCAAACCACAACAGTGTTTCATCAAATTTAGCATCATAGTAAAATTCTAAGTTTTTCATGGTTATCCTAGAATAAAAATTCTATCAATTAAGTGCATTGGTAAAGTCATCATTGAATATTCATCAAATCTAAGCAATTCTTGTTCCAATTAAAGGCATGGCAAGCAATTTATGTATCCTAAATGTAATGCTTAAGATTAATGTAACTAAACATGGTAATTACTAATAACAATCCCCCAAACTCGAAAGTGAGGCATTGTCCTCAATGCATGCATAAAAATAACGAAAAATAAAAATAAAATGCATACGAGGACTTACTTGAGAGTTCGTCATCGTAGATGATTAGTTTCCTTCTAGTTGGCGTCTTGATTTTCTTGCTTGAATGCAATGGTTGTTTTCTTGTTGCGGGATGTCTTGACTTTGGTTGCCGTGGCATCTTGGGGTTGGTTGCCGTGGCATCAGCTTGTGCATGCATGAAGTAAGTTGTCGCGGCATCTTCTTCATTGGTTGCCGGGCAATGATCTTGGCGATAAATTTCCTTAGCATAGTAGTTGTGAGTCTTGTTGTGAAAAAGAAAATAAAGAAAACCTGAAAACTAAAGATAATGAAGAAAAAATAAAATATCTCCTAAAATTAAAAATAAAAATAAAAAGAAAAAGAAAAAGGAAATATTGAGAGGAGAGCATGCTCATGCATCTCCTAAGTTGACCACTTCCTTGTTACGTTCCACATGGGCACCATTGTAGTGCTTCAATCTTTGTCCATTAACTTTGAATTCATGGTTGTCGAGATGGACTTGATTATCACAGCACCATGGGAGAATGGTTTGACGACTTCAAATGGTCCCGACCATCTTGATTTCAGCTTTCCGGGAAAAGTTTTAGCCGAGAATTGAATAGGAGAACTAGTTGCCCTGGCGTGAATTGCCGTGGCAATAGTTTCTTGTCATGCCATCGCTTTGTTTTCTCCTTGTATATTCGCATTGCATTGTTATAGGCGAGTGCACGAAATTCTTCTATCTCATTGAGATCCATCAAGCGCTTTTGTCCGCACTTTCCCAATCCATATTCACGGTCTTGATTGCCCAAGACGCCTTGTGCTCGATTTCCACCGGTAGATGACATGTTTTACCATAGACAAGCCGGAAGGGGACATACCTAATGGTGTTTTGAATGCGGTGCGATATGCCCAAAGTCGTCATCTAGTCTTAATGACCAATCCTTCCTTGAGGGATTTACAACTTTCTCGAGTATTCCCTTCAACTCCGGTTGGAAATTTACGCTTGCCCGTTGGTTTGTGGGTGATATGCCGTGGCGATCTTGTGTGATATACCAAGCGTTGCAACATCTTGGCAATTAGTCATTGTCAAAATGCTTGCCCCGTCGCTGATAATTGCTCTCGGCATCCCAAACCGTGTAAATATGTTTTTCTGCAGGAATCGTTGCACGGTCTTGGAATCGTCGTTGGGAACCGCAGCTGCCTCTACCCATTTAGACACATAGTCGACGGCGAGTAAGATGTAGAGGTTGCCGAATGAAGATGGGAAAGGTCCCATAAAATCGATCCCCATACATCGAACAGTTCCACCTCGATGATGTTCGAGTGGCATCTCATGTCGCCTAGAGATATTGCCCGTCTTACGCAACGATCACATTGCTTGTAAAAGTCTTGGGCATCTTTGTACAATGTTGGCCAATACAACCCGGATTGCAAGACTTTGGTCATGTACGAGTTCCTCCAAAATGTCCTCCATAGGGTGAAGAATGGCATTGTCGGAGTACATTACATTCTGTTCTTCTTCTTGAGGACACATCGGCGTATAACCCGATCTGCACATTGTTTAAACAAAAGAGGCTCGTCCCAAAAGTAATGCTTAGCATTATGGCGGAACCGCTTCTTCCCTTGGTGAGTAATGCCATACGGAAAAATACCACAAACAAGGAAGTTAACTAAATCTGCGTACCAAGGTATTGCCGGGGCATGTCTTCGTCGTGTGTCTGCTCCCAAAATTGCCGAGGCGTGCTCGTCAAAGTCCGCTGCAAGGCGTCAAGAGTTGCCGAGGCGTGTGCTTCCATGGTTTCCGAGGCGTCATGGGCTGCCGAGGCGTCAAGGGTTTCGAGGCGATTAGAATTTGTTCATCCGGGAATGCATCACATATCTCTAGATCCGCGTCCTCCTCCCTATTGCGTTCCAAACGTGATAAGTGATCGCCACTTGATTTTCTGTTCCTTTCCCGTCCTTAATTTCAATATCAAATTCTTGTAAAAGTAATATCCAACGAATCAAACGAGGTTTAGCATCCTTTTTAGCAAATAAGTATTTGATTGCCGAATGGTCCGTATGAACAATTACCTTTGTACCAATTAAATAGGATCGGAACTTGTCAAATGCGAAAACTACAGCTAGTAACTCTTTCTCCGTTGTTGTGTAATTCACTTGAGCATCGTTAAGAGTTTTACTAGCGTAGTATATCACATGGAATGTCTTACGTGCGTTGGCCTAGGACTGCTCCTACCGCGAAATCACTTGCATCACACATGAGCTCAAAAGGTAGCGCCCGTCACGGTGGAACAACAATGGGTGCCGAGGCAAGCTTTTTTCTTTAGGGTTTCAAATGCTTGAGTGCAAGAATCATCAAAATCGAAGACTTTATCCTGTTCAAGCAGATTACACAAAGGTTTAGTGATTTTAGAAAAGTTATGAATGAACCTCTGTAAAAACCTCGCATGTCCAGAAAACTTGAATTCTTTTAACCGAATTTGGTGGGGTAATCTCTCGATCACGTCCACCTTGGCTTTGTCTACTTCAATTCCCTTGGATGAAATCTTATGGCCGAGCACTATTCCTTCATCTACCATAAAGTGGCATTTCTCCCAATTGAGGACTAAATCCGTTTCTTCGCATCTTGCCAACACCTCTCTAAATTGCCGAGACAGCCGTCGAAGTCATTACAAAAACCGAAAAATCATCCATGAAGATCTCAAGGAAGTCTTCGACCATGTCCGAAAAGAGCGCCATCATGCATCTTTGGAAGGTTGCCGGGCGTTACACAATCCGAACGGCATCCTTCGGAAGGCATAAGTACCGTAGGGGCATGTGAAGGTTGTCTTTTCTTGATCTTACAGTGCTATGGCAATCTGATTGTAACTGAATAACCATCAAGAAAACAGTAAAAGGGTTTACCCGCAAGACGGTCAAGCATTTGATCAATAAAGGGTAATGGGAAGTGATCTTTCCTAGTGGCTTTGTTTAGCTTTCGATAGTCCATACAAACCCTCCAACCGGTCACGATCTGGTTGGGATAAGTTCATTATTTTCATTACTCACCACTTTGTTATACCTCCCTTTTTTTCGCACACATTGTACCGGACTTACCCGCGTCTTATCGGAGATAGGGTATATAATGCCCGGCGTCAAGCCACTTGATGATTTCTTTCATTACAACCCCTTTCATGGCATGATTCAGTCTCCTCCGGGCCTCAATTGAAGGTTTGTGATCATCTTCCAACAAGATCTTGTGCATGCACACCACCGGGCTAATTCCCTTCAAGTCGGCAATTGTCCACCCTATTGCCTTTTATGTAGCTTCAACATGTTGATTAGCTTCTTTTTCTGCTCAGGCTGTAACTTTAGAGGAAATAATTACAGGTAATGTATTATTGATCCCTAAGTATACATATTTTAGTTGATCCGCAATTGTTTCAACTCAAGAATTGGTGGATTTTCGATAGAGGGTTTTTCGATCTTACCTTCCTTACCCGAGTAGTCCGGTGGTTCAAAGTATGTACCTGGTCGATTTACTAGCCAATTTACCTCTTCTGGTTGTTCCTCATCGACCGCTCTTCATTCTCCTCAGGTTCCTCTTGATCAGCAATGTAGTTGCGAGGCAACTAAATTCCTCATCAGTTAAACTCTGCCGTGGCATGAAGTAGTTGGCATTCTTACGGATCATCGGCATGCCTTAGTGTTTGGAATACATTTAGTTTTACTCGCTGGTCATTCACCCTCATTGTGAGTTCTCCTTTTCAACGTCGATCAAGGTTCTCCTGTCGCTAGGAATGGTCTCCGAGAATGATAGGTGCATGCTCATCGCTTCACAATCCAAAACAATAAAGTCAGCGGGAAAAATGAATTTATCAACTTTTACCCGGTATGTCCTCGATTTTTCCCCTCGGATGCACATAGGATCTGTCGGCTATTAGCTGCAAAGCATAATGTGTTGTAGGTCTTGCCTTCCCGATTCCTAGTTTCGGAAAACCGATTTAGGCATCAAGTTTATGCTAGCCCCTAGGTCGCATAGTGCTTTCCCGACATAGTGATTTCCAATAGAACAGGGTATTGTGAAACTTCCGGGATCCTTCAACTTGGGCGGCATGCGATTGTGCAACATTGCCATGCATCCCCTCTGTCGTGGCAATCTGTTTCAAACTCTCCTAGCCTTGTTCTCTTGGACACAATGTCTTTAAGAAACTTGGCATAGTTTGGCATTTGTTCAATTGCTTCCACCAATGGCAAGTTGATGTGGACTTGCTTTAAGATATCAAGAAACTTCTTGAATTGGTATTCTTGCTTTTGTCGCTTCAATCTTTGTGGGAATGGTGGTGGAAGTCGGATATCTTCTATCCTTTCATTGGTTTGAAACCGATTGACGGCATTACAGGGGACATCGGAGTTGCCGATGCGTTACCAACTGGGGTTGCCGAGGCGTGCTTATCAAGTTTGCCGAGGCGTCACCGGTTGCCGCAGCAATTCTGGTTCAGCATCCGAGACTTTGCCGCTAGGTTCGTCTTGATCTTTTTGTGGAGTTTTGTTTGACGAGCGGGTTTGAACCTCTCTAAGTTGTTGGCCACGGTGGTGATTGCCTTACATTGCTCATGGCAGTTCCTCTTGCGACTTGATGATCGCTAGGTAAACCTCCTTGTGGTCTCGTGTTGATTTTGAGCAAACCGTCCGACTTGATTTTCCAATGATTTGATTGCCGCCTCTTGGTTTTGCAATCTCATCTCGGTCCTGTTAATAAAAGCATCAGTTCTTTTTATGAAATTACTATTCTCGACCATATAAGATTCAGTTTTCATCATAAAAGCATTTAGAGAATTTTCCAAAGAACTAGATGTTGTCGGTTGTTTGTCGCGGCATCATTTGTCGTGGCATATTCTGCTGGAACCCGATGCTTGTGCATTCTGATTGTTCTGGTTTAGAGCATTGTTGGGATTACTCCATGAAAAATTCGGTGCTTCTTCCAAGCTGGATTGTATGTATTTGACATCATGTTGTTGCCCCGATTGTAATTCCCCACATAGAAGCTAGATTCGGATTCTCGCATACATTCGGAAGAATTATGGTTATCACCACATAACTCACAAAAAGAATCCATTACCTTGACTTCATGTGTGTTGTTTGGTTTTTGCATGTTCTCGGACCATCTTGGTTAAAGCGGCCAATTGTGCGAAATTGAATCGATGATCCTAGTTCATGTATTGTGGCTTAGCGCCTAACTCCTCCTCTTCTAGTAGATGGGAATTGATAGTCATTCTTGGCCAGCCTGTTTAAAATTTGCATTGCTTCCTCCGCGACTTATCTAAGAGTATGCCGTTTGCCGAGGCATCTAGCATCATCCTTGTTGGTGTATTCACGGCGTTGTAAAACATTGTCACTTGAGTCCACACCGAATCCGTGTAGAGGACATTTGTGTAGAAGTTCTCTATATCGCTCCCAAGCCTCGTACATGGATTCATCATCACTGCCGAAAAAAAGTAATGTCGTTACGAAGCTTATCGATTAAATTTGTAGGATTAAATCTAGCAAGGAAATCACGACAAAGATCAGTCCAAGATGCTATGGATCCGCAGAATGCTATTTAGCCATGCTTTCGCCCTATCCTCGGTGAATAGGGAATAATCTTAATCGTAAGACATCGGGGTGACTCGTGTATCTTGAACGAGTTGCAAATCTCGAGGAAAGATTTCAGATGTTGTCGTGCATCTTGATTCTTGAGCCGCCAAATTGACCTATTGTGTTGATCATATTAAACATTACCGGTTTCAACTCAAAGTGGTCGGCTTCAATTTCGGGTGCGACAACTCTCGGGTTGAGTCCATCAAGATCTTCTTCAAGATAGTCTCGAATTGTTCATTTCGTGCAAGAATCACTCCTCCCCGCTCGAACATCTTGATTAATATTGCCGTCTTGATTTGCCATTGCTTCTCTTATCCTTCGTCTAAGTCTTTGTAAGGTTCGTTCGATTTACGGATCAAAGGGATATTACGGTGAAGTCGGTCTCATCGCCTGGTCATATACCAATGCAAAACCAAAGTTTGTTAGCCCTTTGAATTTTAAACAAGAAAAATAAAAAGAATGTGCAAGAAAATAAAAACAAAGTCGCTATTGCCAATCCCGACAACGGCGCCAAAAACTTGTTGCGCGTAATAAGTGCTACGCAATTGTGCAAGTATACACGTCGCAAGTTATAGTATAAAAGATA
The DNA here is from genome assembly GCA_019671005.1 of Hibiscus mutabilis. Classification (NCBI taxonomy): domain Eukaryota; kingdom Viridiplantae; phylum Streptophyta; class Magnoliopsida; order Malvales; family Malvaceae; genus Hibiscus; species Hibiscus mutabilis. Next base: position 159,951 of record JAGYYJ010003071.1, read on the forward strand.
TCGTCTCCACGAGGGATTGGTGCCACTTCAAGAATCTAGTCTCTTGCCTTTGTAAAAAGTAAAAACACAAGTAAAGGATTATCAAGTTTAACTAATTACTAATCTAGAAAGCAATAAAATAAAATAAAAGATGAATTCAATTGAGAGAGATAGGCTAGGTTATCGTGAGTTGAGGTGTGATAGCCGATTGGATTGTCTTGGTAAAAGAGTGCATGGGCAACTCGATTTGCCGTGGCGACTTTATAACGGGTTGCCTTGGCAACTAATTGATGGTTGCTTGGGCGACTAGTTGGGCAACTACTTGGGCGATCGGGCAGCAACTTCAAGGTTCGGCGGAGCGTTCTTCAATGGTTTCTTCTTATCCCTAAGTCGAAACTCTAGCTACTTGTGCATGCCTTGATAATACATCCTGCGTGAATCAAGGGTGAACAACAACCAATCTTGCGCTCCTCTTAGCCGTTGAAATCCTTAACTTATTCCTAAGCCGGATTAATCTTCACCATCATTGGATTGCATAAAGATCATATTCATTCGTTTCTTGAATCTAACTCTCCCGATATTAGATAAATGGATGAAATCACGAGATCCTCTCCCAATTCACTCATAAGCAATAATAGGAACCAAGAATGAATAAACCTTGAAATAGAAAAGTGCAAACTCTTATTACCTAAACAAAAACCAATAGTTTCTCACAACCACAAAAACACAATAACCATAGCCAAGTAAATTTAGTTCATGGCTAGGTTCCAAAGAAACACAAGATAATTAATCCCTAGCATGAACCCAATCGAACAAAGATGAAGGAAGAGGCTTGTCGAAATCCTCCTTGCCCTTGATGCTTGTCGAAAATTCTCTCCTCTTGCCCTACTTGGACTTGCCGAAATTTCCCTCTTGCTCTCTCTATTCATCTTGTCGAAATCTCCTTGGTATTTATAGGGCTAGGCCAAAGTCCTTCTTTGAGGAGGAGTTTGAGTTGGAATTAAATTATCTTTAAAGAATATAATTCTTTATTATAATTTTATTCCTATTAGAACTTCTCCTATCCTCTTGGAATTTAATTCTTCTTTAATCTCTGCATGGCAATCAAATTCCTTTGGGCTTGGGCCTTGCTCCATGTCATCTTGGGCTTGTAAAGTCATGAATTTCGACATCCATATTGCTTTTGGTCTTTGTCGACAAATGCCATGGCAACTAGCTCGACGTCTCCTTCATGCACTGCCCTGGCAACTAGCTCGGCATTGCTTTGGCAAGTGATCCTGCACATACACACACAAAAACACACCAAAGCAGCATCTATTTCCACAAAAATCACCAAGTTATGTAATCAAGTTCAACGTTTGAAGGAAACATGGATTAATGCATGAATGACTAACTATGCAACTAATATGAGCCTAAGTCTAACAGTAATATGAGTAAAAAGGGTAAGAAAAATAGTACTTTTGAACACTTATCAACGGCTTAGGAATCCAATGATGGTGAAGATTAATCCGGCTTAGGAATAAGTTAAGGATTTCAACGGCTAAGAGGAGCGCAAGATTGGTTGTTGTTCACCCTTGATTCACGCAGGGATGTATTATCAAGGCATGCACAAGTAGCTAGAGTTTCGACTTAGGGATAAGAAGAAACCATTGAAGAACGCTCCGCCGAACCTTGAAGTTGCTGCCCAGTCGCCCAAGTAGTTGCCCAACTAGTCGCCCAAGCAACCATCAATTAGTTGCCAAGGCAACCCCGTTGTGCAAGTCGCCACGGCAACTGAGTTGCCCATGCACTCTTTTACCAAGACAATCCAATCGGCTATCACACCTCAACTCACGATAACCTAGCCTATCTCTCTCAATTGAATTCATCTTTTATTTTATTTTATTGCTTTCTAGATTAGTAATTAGTTAAACTTCGATAATCCTTTACTTGTGTTTTTACTTTTTACAGTGCAAGAGACTAGATTCTTGAAGTGGCATGCACAAGATTGGTTGTTGTTCACCCTTGATTCACGCAGGGATGTATTATCAAGGCATGCACAAGTAGCTAGATTAATTGAAAGAAAAAGAAAATGTTGCTTAAAAATTGAACTGCATTTTCGGGTTATGTTTACAGAGTTTTTCTGCTTTAACCAGAAACGCCTTTCACTCTTATCACCACATATATGTATGTAAATTTGTTTTTGTAGCACATTACAATTAGGACTGACCAAGACAATTTATCTAAAATTTGAGGCAATTGTTGTTAAAAATATACACAACATTGCAAGAAAAGTGCCAAATCTCCAAGGTTCGAAGTCTTGGATTAGAGTAATTTACGATACAAAATATTAATTCAGCTGTGGGGCAGAACATAACCCCGCCACCAACGACATCGGTCACGATCGGTCACCTTACCATCGGAATGGGTTCTGCAATCACAATCCAAGGAAACCATATGTGAAAAAAAAATGATCTCAACTGTTGAAGCACTTAAAAACTTGGCTGATAACTTACAAACTTGTTCCTCCTCTTGGCCTTTCTATCAATGTAGGTTTGAAGTTCCTGCTGCTTACCAAGGGCTTTTTCAAGTGCCTGCGTAAGCAAAAGACAAAAGGGGAAACAAGTAATGTAAATCAAGAGATGGTGACAAATACATTTGTTGCTAAACGTATGTATGTACGTACGTATGTGTATGTGTATGTGTATGTATATATGTACCTTCTTAGCTGCAGATGTCTCTTCTTCAATGGTGCAGACCCTGCTAAAAGCGGCATTCAGACACTCCTCCTTCTCGGGTGGCATGGTTGCCGTTTTCCCCATGAGAACTCTCACCTTGTCTTCCAGGTTAGCCATGCGTTCCATCATGGAAAAGTAGTCGGCACTAGTGATAGGCAGCGGCAACGGAGGAGCATGGCCTGAGGTCTTCGGGTCAGCGTAATAAACTTTACTGTCATACACATTTGCTTCCATTAGTTTCTTCGGCATGTTGAGGGACAAGCGGATCATGGTTAGGATTCCCGTTACGAATGCCATGATTCTTTTTAAAACCTGGTTGCTCAATCTTTTAGTAACCTTCCCATCACCCTTGTTATGATAACAATCTGCAGTTTTGGGGATAAAAACAAGTGGCTAAATGGATGGTCATTTTGGTACACCATTGGAAAGTTTCAGGTTAGCCAAAAAATCTCTACCTTTGGAAATGGCAAACCTTTCATCTGCCATTGGTTTAGGCCATGAAGCATACATGGTCGTGTCAACCACTGCAATAACATAGGCAAGGGAATCCGGGCACTCTTTATTGATGGGAGACTGCAATATACAAAGAAGACAACGATCGACATAAACGAAAACGAAGTGTTCGATTACTTGCCATTCTTGACATTGGGATGCTAATGAGTGAAACTTACTTCAGAAACAGGAGATAAAGGAGCACTCCATGCAAGCCTTTCAGCGGTGCCTGTAACCGATTTTTCGACGTTGAAGGAATCACCCGCCTTCGTTTTTGCAACAACGGAGAGGAGAAAATTGTTAGGCATTCAATTTGTAGATGCATGAAACAAGTTAGGTCTAGGATAATTTGTTTTTAGTGTATACCTCTAGGCATGCTTTGTCCTCAACACCAGATGTATTTCTCCTTATGCACTTGGCCTCACCATTTTGAACCCTCTGCTCATGTAAATGAAAGTAGTCCATTTTATTATACCAATTATCATTCTGAACATCGCATCAATCTCCTACACACATCTTACTCGAGATACTCAATGTTTAGGCTAATACCTTTAGTATTTCGGGATCGTTCCATGGACCCTTGTCGGACCGCATGCAACCGCCTTTATCAGCACAGGTACAGCTACCACCCAAAAACTCTGGTAGTTCACTGTTAAAAGTCGCAACAAAAGAAATGTTTTACAAATACACATACATGCATATACTGAGAGGAACTCTTAATGCTCTTAAAACTCACTGGGGATCAATTACTTCAAGCAATTTGCTGTGGTATTTGTTACCCAAAACCTGGTGAAAAAGTACCATAAAGTTGTTTAGCAACATTATGTAATCGAAAAACCGAAATCCGGTGATTCATACTTACATGGATTTTTGCAGTGGTCTTTGGGTCAAGAAAAGATTTAGCCGTGCCCCATAAGAGCCTAAATCCAGAGCCAGCATTGATTATAAACATCCGGTTCAGAGTCTGCAAACATTGAAAAGTATTAAATTAACTTTGTTCACGAGTCAACCGAGAATCTCGGGGAACATTAAATCTTGTGGATCAATGACTACCTCAGGGTAATTGTCGCCGTCGATCTTCTGAAGTCTCTGTAGGAGCTCCCTTGCAGTCTTGTTGAAGCTTTTAAGTCCCTGGAAGTTCAATTATGATGCTGGTATTAGAACTGCAATGAAGCGAGATTCGGACCGGGAAAAAAAAAGAAAAACAGTAAAAAATATTACATACCACTCCTTCTACATCCAATATGGTGGTGCTTTGATCAATGTGCTTTTTGGCTACAATTGATGCAGCAGGAAACTTGAAGGCAAAGGTCTTCTCAAACTCCTTTACATGGTACTTCATGTAGCAGTCGATCGTGGTCACTTGAGTTAGCTTGTTCGCATCGACTTGACCCAATCTTTCGATATAAACTGGTCGTCCATCTTTATCTACTCCATGGTATCCTTGTGGATAGTACTTGACCACCTCATCATATTCCTGGAAATCAAAGTCCTCCTTGATTGTGTCTGCTCCGAAATCCTTCCTCCATTGAAGCATATCAGCCCACATTTGCTTGGATTTCTCAACATCAAATTTCCTGGCCCTTAGAAACCTGTAATATCATCATTGAAGCGCTGAAACATTTTTATTCATCTAAAGCCTTTTGATCTTCCGTAAGGATTAGAGAAAAGAAAAAGACCGAAAGGTGGTCACCTTAGCATCATATGATGGTCATCATGTTTAGCAGGTAGTAGTTCATCTAAGATGAGCGCTTGGCGGAACGCATCGACGGCCCGTAACTCTTCGGCATCGAGGTTATCTTCTATGCCAACGATGGACATAACTCGACCATGTCTCCTTGACATCATTTTAAAGGAATGTCTAAGCCTGCTAGATGCACTAATTGCCTTCTTCTTGAGAGAACCAAGCCTCGTTTTCCTCTCATCCTCAGAGTTCTCTACATCCGGTTTCTCGAGACCTGTAAACAAGGCATTCAAAACGTCAAATCCAAACTCCGATTTCGCACAATCCAACCATCTACGATCAACAAATGTCATATCTGAAATCCAGTTCTTTCGAGTTCTGTTATTTCTAGACATCAACCACAGGTCCACAGCCAATATTTCGAATGCATTTTCGATTTTCGAGGACTCACCAGCCATGGTTACAGTTCTCTGCAATGTCGTTCAGCTCCTGGATCGAACACAAGCCGTGCAAAAACGTCTATGGCCTGACCAATCAGGTTCTATACCTATATATTCATATCAAAACATCTGCAAAAAAACAAGCAATTGACATATCAAAACCAAACATGCTAAAATTCTTATTGCAAGACAAAAGGGTTGTCACGTTTGAACATGTAAAGATCAAAGACAAACAAATAACAAAGATTCATACCATATGAAAGGAGGCTGCGGCCTAAACTAATAGAGAAAGGGAGGAGCCGAGGAGGTGCATATAAATCACCGAATGAATCTCTTATTGAAAATGTGTCTATAAAAATACAATGGAATAATATTCAGACATATTTAGCTGTTTGTCGAGATAGATTCTTTCTAACACGTTTTTGCTAATCTTGGCTATGTCTTAAAATGACATGAAATTCTTGTTTTTCCTTTAGATTTCTGTTCTACATGCATGGTACACCATTCAAGCATACCAAGATACTCTTTTTGTATCTTTTTAGTTAACTTTTGTCAAACTTATCTCTTTTGCTATACTTTATTTCTTAATTCGAGTTTAAATGTAGAAGTTTGCGTATCTGTGCATATATATTTAGTTCGGTCGAGGAGTAATTTAGGATAAAGGTTGTTGTGACGGTTACTGGCGGTTAATATCTTTTAATTTAAACGGGGAGCCACAATAATCAATTGTCAGAGTGAACGGAGTTGAGTTTAAAGAAGATATAGAAAATGGACTTGTGTATACGGGAAGTAAGTCTTAGGGGAGGAGTTCCATTGTCGATCATTTCTTGAAATATTTAAGGGGGTGATTGACAGTTTTTTAGTGACAAGTGTCAATTCTAGGTTTGACGAATTAATGCTGATTGAAGTGCTAATTCGACAAATAGATTTATATGTCAGACAGTAACAATTGATTGAGACGAGACAAGTGAATTGACACTGGTCTTGTCAGAATATCACTTAGTTAGAAGACATAACGAGGTAGCCTTTGGATGAACTCTTGTGACTTACTCCCTCAGTCCCATTTAAAACGTCAATTATTGATTTTTTACGTAATTTTAAGGAAAAAAAAATTGTATAAAAAAGATAATATAAAATAATTGAAACGACAAATTTATCTTTGAAAATTTAAATTTTATTTTGTTGGGAAACTAAAAATAAGTATAAAGAGAAATATGCCTTTTAAAAGTTTAATTTTTTCAATGAAACATTTTAAGTGGGACAATTTTAAAACACAAAATGGACATATTGAGTAGAACATGAGGAGTATTAGGGAAATTCTAAAGCTTAGTCTTTAAATAACCTCTTTTTCAGTGAGTCGATGTTGAAGAAAATGATATTGTCAAAAGATTCTTATCGTAGTGGAATGAGTGTCGGACTCTGAAGATGTATAGTAAATTCATATACATGTTTAGACGAAATTAAATATATTTATAATATATTCGAGTATCAGAAAGATATGTATCAATGACTGCAAAGTAAAACATGTAATTAGATATTGTTAATTTTAATTAATGTCTTTTAGTCCATGACTAAGTTCAACCCTTGAGCTAAGATATTTTTTTTAATCAAATTGAGCTAAGCTTTTCCAGGAATGAGTGTTGGGGTTGGGAGTAATTTAAGATGTTCAGGCAATTCCCGCATATGAATCTAATCTTCTCCATTAATCAAAGAAAGGACGAAATCTAATCCAATCGCTGCCAAGTGTATAGTCAAGGTTTTTTGTCTCAGCGGAACCAATGTATGGTTAAAAAGTGGCATATTATAATTGGTTGATTCTGGATTTTCCCGCCTTCCAGTCATAGCACCCGGGTTCGGGTCGTAAATACCATTATCCTACATTCATGCGTGGTAGCCTCGGGTTAAACTACCTTTTAATAATTTAGTCCATATGTTTTGAGTTTTTCTAAAATAGAAAAGGAGTTATTTAATTAAATCAATATCAATTTTAGGTCTTAATTATGAAATTAGTTTTCGAACTTTTCATACATTTGAAATTTAATATTTATAATCTTTTGATTTAATAATATCATCAAAAACTGTCGTTAAATTGAAGTATATTACATTTTTAAAAGAAAAAAATTGCTCATGTGGTTGATATTACACTAAATAATATTTTATTAAGATTTGTCATCGTATTTTCCAGATCCCATAGAGTCAATACTTTATCTTTCTTAACAATTGCAGCATGATAAAATTTCGTGTATTTTTAATAGGCTCAATATAAATTTGTTCCTTTCTTTCATTATCAAAAAATAATAATAATTAAATCTAGAGTTGTAAGGTCTCTTAATCTGAATTAGACCAAACTTTATATGGGCTAAGAGGAGAATTAGACCAAACTTTATATGTAATAATACTAGTAATTAAAAATTTACCTTTGGCGGCACTCCGCGTCGCGTCAACAAATGCATTTTGGATTTTCTTTTCTTTTTTTCTTTTCAAAGCAGTTTCTTTCTTCAACCTACTAAATACTGATTCTCCACTCAACTTCCCGCATTTCTCCCTCCCACCCCAAAAAAACCCTAAAAAAGAAACCCTAACTTCTCTGTTTTTGTTCTGCTTAACGAAATATTCTAACATTTCCCCGTTGCTGATTCAAGATTCCGTTTCTCCGTCTCAGATCGGTGGGTAATTTCATTTGCATTTCTCTCTCTCGTGAAATGTTTTTTTTTGTTTAATTTGATTATACTGTTCCTTAAACTAGTTCTAAGAGCTGGTTTGATTTTGCCTGATTCCATGTTTGGTAGGAAAAAAAGACTACTTTTTTTTATATAAAAGGAGTGGAATGTTTGGTGCAGGTGCGATTATCGATGAGTTTGATTGGTTTTGATTATCTATGGAAAATCTCAACTAATGTCTTCAGTGTTTGTTAAAATTATCTAGGAATTTTCTCCTTTTGTTTCTCTTGAAATATAATTGTTCTCAAAAGAACATTTTTTTTTGAAAAAAAATGTTCTTTTATTCTTTTGTCTCTCACATGCATCGATATTCCGAATTTCTTTGGCTCTGATTTATATAGTTTTTGAATATGTATTTTGTGGCATTATTTATTATATTACGGTTAGATTAATTTGTCAGAAAAAGAACAAGACAGAAAAGTGGGCAGTTAAAGCTGATGTTTGTTTTGTGGTTATTTTTAGTTTCTCTTCTGACTGTTGTCTACATAGGTTTGACTATGGTCAAAGAGTTGTTTAAATAGGTTTTTGATGTTTTTCTTCTTCTTCTTTAATTTTGACATAGATTCGATTTTATATTTATTGATTTTTTACTTTAGTCTTGTTTCTGATTCAGGATTTTATATTTGCAAGACTTCCCCCATTGAGTTTCTGATTTGTTTTAGTTCGAATATGTCTGCTAACACCGTGATGAGCATTCCTAATGGAAACAGCAATGGCAGCATCGTTGTCCTACCGGATCCACGGCGAACCTACCAGATCGTTGTGGCTGCGACTAAAAATTGGGGTATTGGTAAAGATGGGAGGTTGCCTTGGAAATTGCCTTCTGATCTCAAATTCTTCAAAGATATCACTCTGACTACGTCAGACCCTGGGAAAAGGAATGCAGTCATAATGGGTAGAAAAACATGGGAAAGTATTCCCCTTGAATATCGACCTCTTCCGGGTCGTCTCAATGTTGTTCTGACTCGTTCCGGGAGTTTTGATATTGCAACTGCTGAGAATGTTGTTATATGTGGAAGCATGACATCTGCTTTGGAATTATTAGCTGCATCTCCTTATTGTCTTTCGATCGAGAAAGTCTTTGTAATAGGGGGTGGCCAGATATTTAGGTGCAGAGCATACATTTTGAAAATTTGCAAGATTCTTAATTCACTATTTTCCTCTCCTCTTGTCTCATATGATCTACCTCTTGATGCAGGGAATCCCTTAATGCTACTGGATGTGATGCTATTCATCTTACAGAAATTGAGACGAGCATCGAATGTGATACATTTATGCCTGCCATTGATTCCTCAGTTTTCCAGCCTTGGTACTCGTCTTTTCCTCAGGCGGAGAACAACATCCGGTATTGCTTCACAACATATGTTCGTGTGAGAACCACTGCAGTTGAACACATCAACCTGGACGGCAGTGAGGTTCTTGATAATAAACTAGATTCCTCTAAGTTTGAGGTACAGAATTTCTCTTTCCTGCCCAAGATGATTTTTGAGAAACATGAGGAGTACTTGTATCTGAACATGATTCAAGACATCATCTCTGATGGTAATCTGAAGGATGACAGGACCGGGACTGGTACTTTATCAAAATTTGGTTGCCAGGTGATCTGTAGCTCTAAGTTAAAATCCTGCCTGTTTTTCTTGTGGAAATTGGTTTCCAGCGATATATTTTTGGGCTTGTTATTGCTGATTATTATAAGATTTTTATTCTGTATTTGACAGATGCGATTCAACTTGCGAAAAACTTTTCCGCTTCTGACAACTAAGGCATGTATATTGTTATTGTTAGGTTTATGTAAAGGTTACATAGTTGCATCATAATGGAGTTAGCCTTCTGTATATTATTTTCAATATTAATCAAACGGATAAATTGATTTGCATTAGTATTGATTTTTTCTCCAGAAGGTATTTTGGCGAGGTGTTGTTGAAGAGCTGCTCTGGTTCATCAGTGGCTCAACTAATGCCAAGGTTAAGTTCTTGAATAACAAGCTCCATTTACATTGCTTGACATATTTTATGCTCCTATAAATGAAGGCGGTGCATCTATTCTCCATTTTGTATCTCTTGATATTTTATTAGTTTCCTGTAGAGTTTGTCTTCGGCTTTTAGCATTTTCTATTGGCACTCAAACTTTTTTTCCCTATTCTGAAAACATTGATCTTATTTAGAAGATGGCTGAACTAGTCAGATCTCGTAATAGAATTCCATTCTAAAATATTTGCATTGTTAACAGGTCCTTCAAGAAAAAGGCATTCATATATGGGACGGTAATGCATCCAGGGAATATCTTGACAGGTATCAATAAACCTTTTTGCTATCATTTGTACCGTTTTCCCTTTTGTTACCAACTTACTTTTGAATTGCCATTCTCAGTATCGGGTTGACTGGTAGAGAGGAGGGTGACTTGGGACCTGTCTATGGGTTCCAGTGGAGGCATTTTGGTGCTAGGTTTGTGGATTTCAACTTTTCTATTTTTGGCTGGCGATTCTTTTTTCTGCAATGGTGTTACTTCATTAGTTTTGCATCTGATATTTTCCAGGTATACTGACATGCATGCTGACTACACTGGACAAGGATTTGATCAATTGTTGGATGTTATCGACAAGATTAAGAATAATCCAAATGATAGAAGGATTATACTCTCGGCTTGGAATCCTTCTGATCTCAAACTGATGGCACTTCCACCTTGTCACATGTTTGCTCAGGTTAGCATTGGTTTGTGATTTTTTTCTCTCGCTTTCTTTTGTACTTAAATTAAGCCTTTCCAATGTGAATGTTTTGCAGTTCTACATAGCAAATGGGGAGTTATCATGCCAAATGTATCAGCGCTCTTGTGACATGGGCTTGGGTGTGCCATTTAACATCGCATCTTATGCTCTCCTAACGTGCATGATTGCTCACGTTTGTGGTACAATGTTGCCGCTAAAACCGATACTATGTTTATGCACGATTGTATATCTGGAATGAACCATATTATGTGGTTATCTTTTAGAGAATAAATAAAGCAAATGAGCAAAATATGAATAGAAAAGAGAACTTGATGCTAGAGTTGTTCGACTTCTCCAGCTTCATTCTCTAACCTATTGTAATTTTGTTTGTCCATCAGATCTTGTTCCTGGTGATTTCATCCATGTGCTTGGTGATACTCATGTTTATAGCACTCATGTCAGGCCCCTACAAGAGCAGCTTCAGAATCTGCCAAAGCCTTTTCCAGTTGAGTATAATTATTTATCTTAAAACCATGTGGGGAAGCATTCCTACTTCTCCACCACCTCATTTCTACATTATTTTCTCATCATATTAAAATGCAGATCTTGAAGATCAATCCCGAGAAGAAGAATATAGATTCCTTTGTGGCTTCCGATTTCAAACTCATAGGCTATGATCCTCACAAGAAAATAGAGATGAAAATGGCTGTATAGAGCATTACTTTAGGTTCTGTAAACCCAAAGGCTCCAGTCCAGTTTTGGGCAGCATCTGCTCCGTTTTAAGGTAAATTTACAACTCTACAATTATTGCATCAAGATCTAGGTTAAACAGTTTATTTATGCATCTTGGAATAAAGTTGCCATGCAGATGCTCCGGTTTATGCCACATCTTGTTTGGCAAAAATCATTGTATCGATAACTGTACATATAGTTTTTAGCAGAGTGGATATGTCTCATTGGAGCTGCAAAAATTTTCGAAGTTGCATTCTGTGGGAGAGGTTGATATATTGAGCAAATAGTTTCAATCCAATGACCCACAGCATTTCTTTCGAGTTACTAGGATTTTATTCTGGGAGACTGACAGACTATTTTGTGCAACATTTTCAGGGCCGATTACTTGAGATTGTGACAATGTACCCGACTTAAATCGACAGCGAAATAAAAGAAAAGGTTTGCTACTAGTTGGATACTATCCGAGGATGATAAGTAGTGAGAATCCTTTAGTTCTACATCGTTGTTGGTGGTTCTAAGGTGATTTAGGATACTGTGTTTTCTTGTTGTGCAAGTTTTATATTTATCATTTTATTTTTTGGGGTTGCATTTTACATGAATCCTTTGCCAAACACATTCTTGATATAGATTACGAAGACCCAAGTTTTTTTTTTCGGTGAATAATTGTTGTTTATTTTATACGTTATTTAGATGATTGTTATTTAGATGATTGTTGTGACCAGTGGCTGAATTTGAGGTAAGAATTTGATTTAAGAAAGTTGGATGCTTAAATTAATTTTTTTTGAGGGTTTGAGTGAAACTTTTTAATAGTTTTGAGAGATTTAAAAGATTTTTTTAAAATTTATAAGAGAATATTTAATTAAAAATATTTAAAGTTTTGACGCTTAATATGATTTTTTAAAAATTTTAAAGAGTTTAAATTATTTTTTTAAATTTAGGGGTTAAATTCTAGTTTTTCAAAATTTTAAAGGTATGATCCTTATTTTCTTGGGAAAATTACTCAAATATTGCATTTAATTTTTTTTTTACAAATATGACACAAGTCAGATTATTTTCTCAAATATTACATTTTCTATAGTGAAAAAGAAGATGATAGGAATATTTACCGTCTTTGAACAGTGTTTTATTTTTTTGGAATAAAAGAATTGAAGTCGGATCACTTACAATTCGACTTTGAACAATATTTTTAGTGTAAAGTGCATTTTCACGGTATATTTTTATCATTTTTTAATAAAAAAATTTAGAATGAACATAGAAGTCGAATTGAGTGCACACCGATTTTATTTTTACTGTCAAAACTATAATATTTATGTAAATAATTTTACTTGTGACATTTGTGAAGAAAAAAAAGTTAACAACCATAAAAATGCAAAGCTTCCCTAGTTTCTTAAAGCTTCCCCCATTGGCTGGGTTTGAACAATTAAAATACAAACTGTTACCGAGATGGGGTGGGTTTTTTTGTTAAAGTTTTGGAATCAGGTTAAGCTAGTGTTGGGTTAATGGATCTAACACTTAATTAATTAATTAATTAATAATCAGAATAAAATTCGGTTCAATCAATTAATTTGTTTTTAATCAAATACTGAATACTCTTATGACCCGACAACTTCAGAAACAAAGTATTTATTGCTAAAACTTTTGCCTTTGTCTCGTTCAAATCTAAAATCAGAACGACATATACTTAAAAAAACGACCTGAATCAGAAATGATCCTAACAAGTAACACAAAATTATCTCAATATAATAACCTAACCCAAAAAAATTAAGTCTTAAAATTTGAATGATTTGAACTCAAAATAATTCAAACAAAAAATAATAAAAAACTAACCTAACTCGTGACTCGACCAATTTTCTATTGAGACGCTTTACTCAAAAACTTTATATTCGAATCTCAGCATCTGAAATCTGACATCTTAAAGGATGTTATTTTCAAAGAACAGAATTCGGGTACATACCGAAACCATGATGACATTATCGGACAGTTGGAAAAATATTCTTATTATCTGCACCACAATATCTGCAAATCTAAACCAAGAATAAATCTTTTCCTTTTCACACCACTCTAGATTCGATAAAATATTGGAAAATTTAATCATCAGTGTATCGAATAATAATATTTCAAAACCATGTACATGATAACAGTGTTATGAACATGCAAATCATACAAAATGGTACAAAGGGTTACTCTAAATCTTTCAAAATCATAGAGTACTCTTCTTCCCTTAGTAGCATTTTTTGTCGGGCAATGAATGACTCGACCGTGTCCCGAAACTGTTCGTTGCTCATTCCGTCTTCGGGACACGAATTCTTCGCCGATTCCCTTTCAAGATTGATGTGTTTGACATATTTTTCTGACCCCGATCTCTGAAGTTTGTTACAATATTGTTTACCGTTTTTTGTCGGTTTTAGATTCTCCGATTTCGTTCTTCGGATATTCTTCACTTCCTTCAAAGAATTTACATCGAAACTAAGCTATTTTCTTCTCTTCTTCTCGTGATACACTTTTACTCTCGGTTTCGTACCAATGGATCGCTTGGCTTTTCTCGCTAGTCTCGACAAATTCGTCGTAAAGATCGGCTCTCGAAGTCGAAAATTGCCCGGCCTTTGCGAAGAGAACGATGATTATAGCATTCCCTACGACAAACACGAACTGAGGGCTGACTAAAACGACTGATAACCCGCGGAAATACTCGCCGGAGTTCTTGACTGCCACCGGAAGATGAGTAATAAACCTGGAGATCAACACTAGAAGGATAAAACTTCAACAAACCTCAACAAATTTGCCACCTTACACAACTGATGTTGCTTCGAGATTGCGTTTCGCTTCTCGATTTTTATATTGAATGCATCCATTTTTCGAAACGAAACAAAGAAAGGCAAAGAAAACCGATGGGAAAATCTGGGTTTTATGTGTCACCGGAAAGAAAAATGGAAGAGTGTCCCTTTATGTAGAGAAATAAAGTGAGCTAACATAACATAACCATAGATGCTGAGAAGAATTTTTGGAGAAAAAACTATGGATTTTTTTAAACAAAAACAGAGGATATGGTTCTCTCTGTTGCTGTTTATGGATTAAATTCTATTCTCCTGTTGTTGTTCTTATTATCTTGAATAATTGCTTCAAATATGAATTGTTTTGATATATAGAGAATTAGGAATATTGACTTTTTCAAAGAGAATATCAACTTTTCCAAAAAAAAAATATTTTTGTCATTAAGTTTTCAAAATATATATTGTCAAATTTAATGATTTAGTTGAGGGTCTAGAGTTTATGGGTTTAGGTTGTAGGGTTTAGAATTTAAGATTTAACGTTAGACTTTAGGATTTATGGTTTAGAATTTAGGGTGGTAGGGTTAGGGTTCTAGATTTTAGTTATTAATGAAGTAGAGAGCGAAATTTAAAAATCAGGTGGACAAAAAAATCAAAATTATAAATTTTTTTCAAAACCCATTATAAAACAGTGACAAATTTAATAAATTAGAAGACCATTTTGAAACAAATTTACAAATGATTATTTTATAAAAAAAATAGTAAAATTTAATGATATTTTATAACATTTTAAGAAGACATCAATCAATATAAATTATTCTCATACTGTCCAATTAAAGAAATTCAATTTCCGAATTTTTTTTCTTAGATTGTCAATTCAATTTTCAAAAATAAAATATTAGCAGTTGGCATTATTAAAGAAATAATGGAATATTTTTAAAATCCATCAAAAAGTTTAGGAATTTAATAAATGATGGGGCTTTTTTATCAAATTGTTGTAAAATATCACTATACAATTTCCATTTGCTTAAATTTTATTAAGATCGTTTATCATTGTATAACAAAAATATTTATTTTCCATCATTTAAAACATATATTATAATTATTTATATTTAATTTATTAATAGAGTTATTCAAATTAGGTATAAAAATTTATTATAGAAAAGATTTTTTAAATTCAATTTATTATCTTTATAATAAAATATTTAAATTTCATACCTTATTTAAAAGACGTAACATGTGAACTCACTAAATCAAATGATAACTAATAAAATCCGTGGCTTTTTAATAATAATAATTTATATTAAGGATTTAACTAAATATAAACCTTTTTCTTTAAGATATTAATACTGCAACTTTTCTTACTTGTAAAGGATTAATAAAAAAAACATAGATGGATGGATAAGAGCCAAAAAAAAAAATCAAAATCCCTATTAGATCTGGTTTAATGTATTAATTTTTCCCTTTAAAATAATTATTGAGTTCACGGAATATCAAACATTAACGGTTTAATCATGCCCTCAATTCCTATACTTAAATAAAAATATATAAGGATTTAAAAAGTATTTAAACAAGAAATCCATTAATAATAAGTGGTCATTGATGATTCATCTAAATTAAACCTTTTTGTTTGAAATTAATGCTGCATTTTCCTTGAAAATTATTAAAAACTCATAGATTAATCAAAAATAGTATTTAAACAAAAAATGAGATTAGACTTGGTTTTGTTTTAATTTTCAAAAAAAAAATGGTTTAATAAATATTTAAAACATTAAAGGTTTAATTAAGAAATTAATCCCTATACTTAAAAAAAAACGAGACCCCACCCACTTTACCTAATTTCAAAATTAAAAATAAGAGCAAAATATTTAAATGTTTAAAATGGGGAGAGGCAAATTTAAAAATAAACTAATTTTACTTTTTTTTAATTTATATAAGAAGATTAAATTTATGAAAAATATTTTTTTTTAAACATTTATGTTTTGTTTCTCAACTCAAATTATAATAGTTATGTCCCTGCAAGTAGAGGGACTAAAATTTAAAGGTTTGAAGATTACAAGGATTTTGGAAAAATTAAACCGAGATTAGTGATGGAATAATTTTGAAGTAGGAGCTGATTCAATAGTAGGAATAAGCATAAAGAAGAGATGAGGTTTGGGAATTATGCGTGTGGTTACGTTGGATTCCTAGATTATTGAGTTGGAATCTTATTCTCTTTGTATTTACCAACATGCTCAAAAGCTAACACTAATTAAATAAAATTGATTCTTTTTATTTTTTTATAGTTGTAATATGCTTTCAAATAACATTATACATATTGTAATGTTCCGGAGACTGTGAGTTAAAGTATATATTTTTTAATATTCCTAAGATATTTATAAGGCAGTAATAATCGTTTATACTTTTTCTTAATCCTTTGTAATACACGTATCTTGTAGAAAAAGTTGTTCAAAAGTGAGTCCCTTAGGATGCACATCATCCTCTTTTTCATTATGACCACTTGTTGCGTTCGAGTTTGGGTATACTTAAACGCAATGACGGAATTTGGTGATAGAGTTTGCGGGACAACTTGAAACTTTAAAAATAGAAATTTAAATTAAATTTTTTTCAAAATTTTTGATGGGTTCAATTCTCATATTTAAAATTTAAGAGTTATAATACGTTCCCATAAATTTTATTCAAACCCATATTCATTAATTGTATTGGATATAATACAAATATATATATATATATATGTATAACATTCGATATCATCTGAACACTGCTTATAAAATTACTTTTATCAATATTATATCAAATAATAACTCTTTTAAACATTTTATTCATCCATTAGTAAAACTTTATTAGCCTATAATTTATATATATATATGTGTTTATATATATGTTTTATAATTCAGGTTAGAGATTTTGGTCGTTTTTTCTAACAATGATGTCTCTAAAGTTTAAATTTATGTCTCTCTTTGGATGTACAATGTGCATTATTATTGCACACAATACGAATATAAATTATATGTCCCTCTTTGGTGCTCTATTTATGTCCCTACCCTAAAATACTAAGTTTAGGGCTTAATATTAAGGTTAGTATCTATGATTAGGGTTTAAGGAACATGAGTATGATGTATTTTTAGAGTGTAGAATTTGTGGTTCAAGATTTAAAATTTAGGGCTACAGTTAAGAATTTATTTTTTAGTGTTGTGATACGTAAGAAACACAAAAAAACAAGATTTTTGTTCACCCAATACTTATTGATCCGTCGTTTATTTTAAAATCGATATTATAAAGTTATAATTTTAAACTCGATGAACTTCTGAAGTTCCTGCAAATTGTATTTGCACATGCTTGGAGGAGAGCATATATCACTTATTGCCCTATTCAACTGCAAGTCCGTCACTAAAAAAATTTACAATTATTTTACATATTAGTAGTGAGAACTAAAAATTTCCACAATCATCTTAATTTCAGGGTTTAATAATTTAATTTAGAGTGTATGTTTAGGGGCTTAAAATTTAGGGTTTATAGATTAAAAACTAAATCCTTCACCATATTACCCTAAAACATAAACCTTAAATTCTAACTATTATCCCTAAATTCTAAAATTCTAGACTTAAATTACTAAGCTCTCAACCCTAAACTAAATCCCTAAAACCTAAAACTAAGAGGCTTGTAAAAACTTTTACTTTTCACTGTCAGGTTATTGAATACAAATCCTTATTATTTTATATAAAATATTGGGTAAAGTTCACAAATAGTCATTGAACTTTAGTCAATTGTTCAATTCGGTAACTAAACTTTCAATTGCGTCAAAATGGACATTAAACTTTCAATTTTGCTTCAAAATGGTCACTCTGCCTTTAAAGACCGTTAAAAAAGTAATGTTGCAGTTAACTAAATTTGTATAATAGCACATTTATCCTCCAAATTTGTATTTTCAAATAATTTAGTCATAATTTTAAAAAAATAATAAATTTAACTCTTATTATTTATACATTCATTTTATTTGATCATATTTTTAATTAAAAAATTAATAATTCTATTAAAAATAAAAAATGATTTTGAAACCATTTCCTCATCATTACCAACATAACAATAAAAGTTAATATCCCACTCCACCCTCCTCATCATCGAATAAACAACTCTGCCTCTTTTGTTCTTCGATCTTATTTTAAATAACATGATGCAGCAAAAAACATAATTGTTCATCGAATAACCAGAAAATTGAACATGAGCATCAATGTCAGCAGCAAAGTGTTGAACACACCAAGACTAAAGAACCCAAAACTTCTATTACTAGAATCATGCTACAGTTTATCTCAATTGAAGATCATCCATGGCTACATGATAAGAACCCTATCATCTTTGGCATTTTTTTCCGTCAATCGTTTGATTTCCCTTTGTACAGACCCTTCCTTTGGAACATTTTCATTAGATTGCGCTCATAATGTTTTTTTCCTAAATCGAAACCCCTAATCTTTTCATTTACAACGCTCTTATTAAAGGGTTTTCGAATGAAGACACAAAAGTCTTTCTATTTTTATTCGGAATTATTACGCGTCGACATTGTCCCTGATCATCTCAGCTTCCTGTTTCATTGTTATGGGGGTTCAAGCTCGTAGACAAGTTATAAAACATGGGTTTGAATGTGCAGAATTCTTTAGTCCATATGTATTCAACTTGTGGAGATGTAAAAGCTGCAAATGAAGTGTTTCAACGAATGGCTTGTTCGAAGGACTTCGATGATCGCTGGGTTTAATAAAATTGGTGTATCGAAGTGTCTCACGAACTATTCGATAAAATGCCTGAGAGAAACTTGGTTACTTGGAGTACGATGATTAGTGAGTATGCTAAGATCAATTGCTTTGATAAAGCTGTTGAATTGTTCCAGGTTCTGAAGGAAAGGGGTTAAAGTATGCTCATTTGGGTGCTATAGAATTAGGTGAAAAAGCTCATGATTATATCGTTAAAAACAATTTAAATTTGAATGTTATTCTTGGGGAAATCGTTAAGAACAATTATGTTGTAGAACTAAAGAGGCAGACTTGTTTATTCAATGAGGATGAGGGTGCTACAGGGGAATGGGATATTAATTTTTATTGTTACGTTAGTAATTATGGGGAAATAAATCATTTTTCATTTTTGATAGAATTATTAAATCATTTTTAATTAAAAATATGTTCAAATTGAATGAACGTGTAACAAATGAGAGTTAAATTTATTATTTTTTTGAATTATGACTAAATTGTGTGAATGTGCAAATTTGGAGAACTAAATGTGTTATTATACAAATTTTATTAATTGTCATGTCACTTTTTAACGCGTTACCGGCTCAATGACCAATTTGAAGCAAAACTAAAAATTTAATGCCCACTCTAACGCAATTAAAAGTTTGATTACTAAATTGAACAATTTACTAAAATTTAGTGATCATGTGTGAACTTTACCCTAAAATATTTTCGTTTACCTATGATACGGTAAAATCTATATATATTAAATATGGGCTTTCAAAGAAAGATTTAATTAAGAATTGCTTTTTAGGCCCGTTAAAGTCATTTCTAATAGCGGCCCAAAACCAACACATGGTTCGATGAAAACTGAAATAAAAAACGACGGCGTAGCAATATCTAGGGCAACAGCCAATCCCCCATACTTCAAAGCTCTATCCGCACCCCAAATCCAAAACCCTGGAAGAACTGCGCCTCCACTGTTTCCCCATTTTCTCTTTCGCTTCGAGGCTTGAGCAGATCGGATGGTACTTTTCTCTGATTTTCTCCGTCTATTCACCATTGAATCCAGACTGTTTAAATATTCCGGGTTTACTTTATTTTTTGCAGGAACCAAAGAAAGACAAGGCCCCTCCTCCAAGCCAGCAAAGTCTGGAGGTGGAAAGCAAAAGAAGAAGGTCAGTTCCTTTAATTTCTATTCAATGGGGTCGATTTACATGCATTTTAGAGTTAGATAAGAAATGGGTTTCTTTTGTTTCTGATAATTGCAGAAGTGGAGCAAGGGAAAGCAAAAGGAGAAGGTGAACAACATGGTGCTGTTTGACCAAGCTACCTATGATAAGCTTCTCTTTGAGGCTCCTAAATACAAGCTCATCACTCCCTCTATTTTGTCCGATCGTTTGAGGGTATGTTTTATCATTTGTTTTGGTTTTGTATTTTTCCTTTTCTATTGTGTATAGGTTTTTGCTTGATGTGTTGCATTTGTGATTATATATGGTTTTAGTTTGGTTATACCTGTTGTTGTCAATTGTCTGGAGTTAGAGATATGTGGATAGATGAATTTGGGGTTCTTTTTCAGGGATTTATGCTGGTGTTTTTGGTCATTCTCCGCTGAATGTATATCAAACTTTACTATAATGGATACCGTATTCACTTTAAATAGATCTAGTGTAATGTGATTTAACCAAATTGAAAGTGATATACACAAGCAGGAGAGGGTTTGATAAACTTGTCTGATTCGTGTATGTATATTTATGCATTTGTGGTAGAGTCTGTATGTCACCGATGAGGGCTTAGTCTAGTGGATGTGCTCCCTTGCTTTGTCAACTTGTGTCTGTTCTTAACTTGGAGAATTCCAGGAGTAAAGTACTGAATTCATCGAGCCTATTTGAGAGTTGACACAATCCGGTTTGCTGTCTTCTATGTGTTGGCCTGTAGATGCATGTGTGAACGTCGTTAAATGAAAGCCAGCATTCTTTTATTATGTCTAATTTTGTTTTTGCATATGCCTCGCATATCAACGGATCACTTGCAAGAAGGCCATAAGGGAATTGATCCTGCTGGTGTCTGCTCATTCGAGCCAGCAGATTTACACTAGGGCAACAAACACCTAGATGTTTGTTATATTTTTGCCTGTTTAGTTCTATGTAGTATTTCCATTTCCTGAGATTGACTAGGCCGTAAGTGGGATTTTTCTATAATTTGTGAGCTACAGTTTCTTTTTATTGCCATGGATACTTATTTTCAAATTTATTTTGCATGGTTTTGGCTAATAGGCTTTCCTACATTTGTTCATGATTTTGTTATGTTGTTGGTGTTTCATCTTAAATCAGATATTTGGTTGTCACATATATGTTTTTGTCTCTGTGTTTATTGTTTTATGAATATTTAGTGATTAAAATTGATACAAATTTATTGTTTTAGGTTGACAAAAAGTTAACAAACAACTGTGTGTTGGGTTATTGTCCAAAACCCATCATTTTATGTTTTGGGTTTTTGGATTGTCATATAATGTTCCATGGCAAACCAAGCATGTGTTTGGGTTATTCCGGGATGTCTAAATACACTTTAAATGATGACTTGTTTTTCTTTCTTTCTTTAGTTCCCGCTATATGATGTAGATGGAAAATAGATTTACCAGGGTTTGACTCTCGATTTTTTATATTAACATATAATAATATTGTTACTTTAATCGTAGTTATATTAAATATTAGTTGGTCTAGTAAAATAAAACTGTAAAATTCTTAAGCAACATTCAAGATTTAATTTTTAATGTTATGATTTGAGCAAGATAAATTGAACAGTTTAGCAACGTTCAAATGCTTTCTTCTCTTTTCTTCTATTTGATGGTTCAAAGTCGGGTTGATACTTGAGAGGTGCAAAATCATATAGGATTCCACTTGTATTAGGGACAGACTGAGGGAGTTTGAGAAGATGGTTGTCCTTTTAAAAAATTTAAAATTTATATAATTTTTTTAATATTTTTTAGTATAATTATATTTTTATCTCTTTTAAAATTTTATAAGTTCGTCCTAAAGTAAAGTCTTGCGGCGTCCTTGACTTATATGATTGACCATGATTTTTGTTCACTCACCGGTTGGCTTTACCAAGTCGCCATTTGCATTTCTGGTTCATATAAAGACAGAGAAGCAAAGGTATTGTAATGATGTTACCAACTTGCCAGTCTTTTCATCCTGGGCCTCACCCACTATTTTCCATTTTGGTTACACTTTCGGAATTCGATAATCAACACAATTTTAATTAAATTTAGAGTCAAATCGAGATTTAATAATTCGTTGAATGTTTAAAGATATTTATGTTATTTAATTTTGTATATATATAAATTTTGACATTTATCTCATGAATGTAATTTTTTATTTGATAAAAATAGAGTTGAGTTAGATTAAATCTTATTTTAAAAGATAAATTTTATTTTTAATTTATAATTTTTATAGAATAATATGCCGGTTAAATTTATTAGAAAATAAAATAGATAAAAGATTTCAAACGAAATGGAAACATAGTAGAAAAATAACAAAACAAAGTGAAACTAAATTAAAAATAAATAAAAAATCATACATAGACCAACAAAACACACATCCAATGAATTACAACAACATGATGAGATAAAACACAAAAGAAATAAAGCAAGACACAAAATTTATTGAGTCTATCCACCTACACACTTAAAGATTGAAGTGAGAATGGTAAACGAAACTGATGTTTTTGTAGGCTGTTTCACAAAACAGATCTGACTGCATTGACAAAACGAACCACACAAAATGGAACAAATCATTAAAAGACAACCGACAATCTCAAATCGAAACTGAACATCAGGAGAGCTATCTACGAACACAAATCTACTATAAAAATAAACAAAAACATACCGCATAAATTATAATATAAATAAAATTAAACTTTTTATCCCTCAATAGAACAGATGTTGCCGCGCCTTGAACACTTACATAGGCCTGTAAACGAATCGAACGAATACGAATAAGTGTATGTTCATGTTGTTCGTTTAATTTTTACCGAATAAATGAATGAACATGAACAACCAAACAAACATAATTTTTTGTTCTTATTCGTTTGTTAAGTAATGTAGTTTGTTCATGTTCGTTCGTTAAAATGATAAACGAACATAAACGAACGAACATAAAATGACATATGCGAATAAATTTAATTTATTTAAGAGTATAACTCTTTTGTTATGAATAATAATAACTATAAATGAATATATGTGAATAAATTTAAAGAACATAAACGAACGAACATAAATGAACGAATTACCAAACGTTCACGAACATAAATGAACGAACGAGCCTTTTATTCACAATTGTTCATTTAATTAAACAAACATAAAATTTTATTCGTTTTTGTTCATTTAATAAATAGACAAACATAAAAAAACTTTTTACCAAATAATTCACGAACAATTCGCTCGTTTAATTAGTTTGCAGCCCTACGCTTACATATTAATGCCCATTCCCATAATCTTTCCACATCCGTCGGGTCTCTCCCACTTTGGAAAACTCAAGATTCAATGGAAGATTATTAATACTATGAATAATTATTAATTAACAGATCAACGGTTCTGGTTTTCCAATCAATTGCCCGTATCATTTCTTACAACTAGCACCCGTCAATTAACTGCCACGTGTACGGTCAAGAGCACCATTCACCCTCACAATCAACTCACTTGCTCAAATCGGAATGCATAATTGGGCATGGTGTCCCTTTCATTTTCTTTAAGTTAGCAATCACCTTCAATGTATATAAAATTTTATTCGAATTCTAGTGCGAGTATCGGACACTATCATACATGTGAAATATATATGATCAAAATTTTTATAAGATTTTTCGTATATTTGAGACTTCTTATATGTCATATATGTTATAAATATGCACTTCATCTCGATTCATTGAGTGAATCATATCATCTTTTTCTCGATAATTTTATATTCATGTATCGAACACGAATACTGTCAAATACCCTAATTACTTGGAATAGAGTGTAAATTTTTGCAGTGGGGGAGCAAAGCAGAAGGGGGCACATGGGACAAGTGAAGGCAACAACGTGGGGTTGTTTGTGCTGCATGAAATGAGAACCGTCCAGGGGGTTAGGTAACGGTGTATTGGGGGTGGTCCAAAATCTGGGGTTTGCTACTTGATCCCACTGTTCATGATTTACAAAAAAAAAAAAAAAACCAACTTGTTTGGACATGAAGTACTACCCCATCCTAATTAGAAAAAAATCGGATATCTGATTTTTTTAAATATACAGTAATCAGATACCTGAATTTATGACTTAATTTAAGTATTTTTTTTTAAAATTGTTGATCCTATACATGAAGATTTTAGGTTTTCGAATATAATTATTAACAAATTATTGAATATAACAAGATTTGCGTCATGGAAATTTTAACTTTTTATATACAACAAGTAAAAATATTGAATATAATAAGATTCATAACTATAATTTTTTTTTTTAATTTTTAGATTTCAGATAATCAGATATCCGATCCAAATGTAAAATAACTATCCGTATCTGATCCAAAATTTTTGGATATCTGATCCGAATTATCTAAAAAATGAAAAACAGATCGGATATTCAAAATTTTGAATCAGATCAACGGATAAACGGATCGGATCAATCGGATCAGATTTTTTTCACACCCCTACCACCCATGCAATCTCATCATATGATATTTATTTATTTATTTAATACTAATAGTAATTGGTATATATTTTTTAAGGGAAGTATGAAATTATATATAGTGAACAGATCGAATATATATATTTTAACAATTTATACCTAGGGAAAAAAAGGAGAAATTTGATATAATAAATTTAGAACCCACAACTTAAGAGAGAAAAATATGTCAACTAAATTTTTTTAATTATTTGTTCTAAAGATTTTTGACTGGTCGAATATATATTCTTATTTCAAGAAATTCTTTGCAGCAATAATGGAATTCCTTTTATTTATTTTCTTAGTTTTA